>CM064332.1:32160692-32435692 GCA_032595735.1 Pelochelys cantorii
TTTAGGTAAGCGTGGGTGAGACACCAGCCGAAAGGGGGTGCTCCAGGGCTGAAGGAGTTAATTCCCAGGTGACCAGCAGCAGGCGCCAAGCTGGTGAGTGCACAGCCCGTTACACACATAAGTAAGTGGCTGTCTGTAGTGTGTGTTTGTGTGGGAGGGGAATTACTTGCTGTGTGCTGAGCTTGTGTTTGTCTGGTTGGTTGGTTGGTTGGTTTGTTTGTTTGTTTGAAGGAGTGTGTGCTGTGGCCGGCAGCTGGAAGCTGTGAGCTTCTAAAGGTTTGAAATCTAGAAGCCTCTGTTAATTGGCTGAGCCTTAGTCAGGGGGCGGGGCTACCAGGGCTTTATAAAGCTGTGAGTCAGCGATCAGGGAGCTTGCGAGCAGGAGCAGCAAACAGGGAGTTTTGAGAGGGAGTTTAGAGGGGAAGGTTAGAGGGCGCTAGTGACTTCTGACCTTCTTTAAACATAACTTTTATAATAATCTATTTTCCAGACATTTAAAAAGAAGCCCAGTTTATAATTAAACTTATTCATAAGAAAAATGGAGACAGAAGCCCAGCAGCAGAGTGGGGGCTATCCTGTTTATTGCATCAAGTGTAACGTATGATTACCTGCCCTGTGGGCGGGTGGCGTATGTGTGCACCCGTTGCAAGGAGCTCCTGACTCTCAGAGACCGAGTTCGGGCTTTGGAGGCCAGGGTGGCTGAACTGGAGGAGCTAAGGGAGGCAGAGAGCTATGCTGATGAGACTTTCCGGGACACTGTAGTACTGTCCCACCTCCAGTCTGAGAGCCCCAGTGCTCTTAAGGAGGATGAAAGGCTCAGGGGATCAGAGCATTCAATGGGATCAGAGGGAAACCATCCCACAGTTGGGACCCTCCTTCCAGAGGATGTTGCGGTATCCTCTCGCGCTGAGGATACCTCTGAGGGGGAGGGAACGCCAGTTGTTAGGAAGAGGCAGGTGTTAGTAGTGGGTGATTCGATTGTTAGAAACATAGATAGTTGGGTTTGTGATGACCAGGAGAACCATATGGTCACTTGCCTGCCTGGTGCAAAGGTTGTGGATCTCTCGAGGCATCTAGATAGGCTTATGTGTCGCACAGGGGAGGAGCCGGTGGTCATGGTACATGTAGGTACCAATGATGTAGGAAAGGGTAGGAGAGACGTCCTGGATGCCAAATTTAGGTTGCTAGGAAAGAGACTGAAATCCAGGACCTCTATGGTGGCATTCTCAGAAATGCTTCCAGTTCCACGCGCAGGGCCAGGTAGGTAGGCAGAGCTTCAGAGTCTCAATGCGTAGATGAGACGATGGTGTAGGGAAGAGGGGTTTAGATTTATTAGGAACTGGGGACACTTTTGGGAGAGGGGGAGCCTATACAGGAAGGATGGGCTCCACCTAAACCAGGGTGGAACCAGACTGCTGGCACTGAACATTAAAAAGGCCGTAGAGCAGTTTTTAAACTAGGAGATGGGGGAAAGCCGACTGGTGCGGAGAAGCACGTAAATCAGACGGAGACTTCTCTTAGAGGAGAATCCACTGACAGAGATTCTGTAGGCTGTAGTGAGAAAGAGAAGAGGGGAGAGGACAAACAAGGGGCCAGAGCAGAC
Organism: Pelochelys cantorii; assembly: GCA_032595735.1. Taxonomy (NCBI): domain Eukaryota; kingdom Metazoa; phylum Chordata; order Testudines; family Trionychidae; genus Pelochelys; species Pelochelys cantorii. The sequence continues at coordinate 32,162,296 of CM064332.1, forward strand.
AAACAACCACATACAAAGGAATCTAATACATCAGGAAAGGGCAGACAAATAAATAGTGGCAAATTTTTAAAGTGCTTCTACACAAATGCTAGAAGTTTGACTAATAAGATGGGTGAACTAGAGTACCTTGTATTAAAGGAGGAGATTGACCTAATAGGCATCACAGAAACCTGGTGGAATGAGGAAAATCTGTGGGACACAATCATACCGGGATATAAAATATATCGGAAGGATAGAACAGGCCGTGTGGGTGGTGGAGTGGCACTATATGTGAAAGATAATGTAGAATCAAATGAAATAAAAATCTTAAATGAATCAACATGTTCAATAGAATCACTATGGATAGTAATTCCATGCTCCAATAATAAGAATATAGCAGTAGGGATATATTATCGACCACCTGACCAGGACAGTGATAGTGACATTGAAATGCTAAGGGAGATTAGAGAGGCTACCAAAATAAAAAACTCTATAATAATGGGGGATTTCAATTATCCCCATATTGACTGGGTACATGTCACCTCAGGAAGAGATACAGAAATAAAATTTCTCAATAGCTTAAATGACAGCTTCTTGGAGCAGCTGGTACAGGAACCCACAAGGGGAGAGGCAATTCTCGATGTAGTCCTGAGCGGAGCGCAGGATCAGGTCCAGGAGGTAACTATTACAGGACCGCTTGGGAATAGTGACCATAATATAATAACATTTAACATTCCTCTGGTGGGAAGAACACCTCAGCAGTCCAGCACTCTGGCATTTAATTTCAAAAAGGGAAATTACACAAAAATGAGGAGGTTAGTTAAACAGAAATTAAAAGGCACAGTGACGAGAGACAAATCCCTGCAAGGTGCATGGAAACTTTTTAAAGACACCATAATAGAGGCCCAACTTAAATGTATACCCTAAATTAAAAAACATAGTAAGAGACCTAAAAAAGAGTCACCGTGGCTTAACCACCATGTAAAAGAAGCAGTGAGGGACAAAAAGGCATCTTTCAAGAAATGGAAGTCCAATCCCAGTGAGATAAATAGAAAGGAACATAAACACTGTCAAATTAAGTGTAAAACTGTAATGAGAAAAGCAAAAAAAGTTTTTGAGGAAAAGCTAGCCAAAAACTCAAAAAAAAATAGCAAAATGTTGCAGTACATTAGAAGCAGGAAGCCTGCTAAAAAACCAGTGGGTCCCCTAGACAACCGAGATACAAAAGGAGCAATCAAGGACGATAAAGCCATAGCGGAGAAGCTAAATGATTTCTTTGCATCAGTCTTCATGGCTGAGGATGTTGGGGAGATTCCCAAATCTGCACCGTCCTTTGTGGGTGATGAATCTGAGGAACTGTCCTGGATTGAAGTCTCATTAGAGGAGGTTTTGGAACAAATAGAAAAACTTAACGTGAACAAATCACCAGGACCGGATGGCATTCACCCAAGGGTTCTAAAAGAACTCAAATGGGAAATTGCAGAACTGTTAACTGTGGTTTGTAATCTATCCCTTAAATTGGCTTCCGTACCTACTGACTGGAAGATAGCTAACATGACACCAATATTTAAAAAGGGCTCTAGAGGTGATCCCGGCAATTACAGACCGGTAAGTCTAATGTCAGTACTGGGCAAATTAGTCAAAACAATAGTTAAGAATAAAATTGTTTGGCACAAAGAAGAACATAATTTGTTGGGCAAAAGACAACATGGTTTCTGTAAAGGGAAATCATGTCTTACTAATCTATTAGGGTACGTCTACACTAGCTCGTTAGTTCGAGCTAGGTAGGGTAATGAGGGCAACCGGAGTTGCAAATGAAGCCCGGGATTTAAATATCCCGGGCTTCATTTGCATGTTCCCGGGCGCCGCCATTTTTAAATCCCCCTTAGTCCGAACTCCGTGCCCGCGGCTACACGCGGCACGGACTAGGCAGTTCGAACTAAAGATCCTAATTCGAACTACCGTTACTCCTCATTCCAGGAGTAACGGTAGTTCAAATTAGGATCTTTAGTAATGAGGTAGGGTAATGAGGGCAACCGGAGTTGCAAATGAAGCCCGGGATTTAAATATCCCGGGCTTCATTTGCATGTTCCCGGGCGCCGCCATTTTTAAATCCCCCTTAGTCCGAACTCCGTGCCCGCGGTTACACGCGGCACGGACTAGGCTGTTCGAACTAAAGATCCTAATTTGAACTACCGTTACTCCTGGAATGAGTTACTCCTGGAATGAGGAGTAACGGTAGTTCGAATTAGGATCTTTAGTTCGAACTGCCTAGTCCGTGCCGCGTGTAGCCGCGGGCACGGAGTTCGGACTAAGGGGGATTTAAAAATGGCGGCGCCCGGGAACATGCAAATGAAGCCCGGGATATTTAAATCCCGGGCTTCATTTGCAACTCCTGTTGCCCTCATTACCCTACCTAGCTCGAACTAACGAGCTAGTGTAGACGTACCCTTAGAGTTCTTTGAAGGGGTTAACAAATATGTGGACAAGGGGGATCCAGTAGATATAGTATACTTAGATTTTCAGAAAGCCTTTGACAAAGTCCCTCACCAAAGGCTCTTGTGTAAATTACATTGTCATGGGATAAGAGGGAAGACCCTTTCATGGATTGAGAACTGGTTAAAAGACAGGAAACAAAGGGTAGGAATAAATGGTAAATTTTCAGAATGGAGAGGAGTAACTAGTGGTGTCCCTCAAGGGTCAGTCCTAGGACCAATCCTATTCAACTTATTCATAAATGATCTAGAGAAAGGGGCAAGAAGTGAGGTAGTAAAGTTTGCGGATGATACTAAACTGTTTAAGATAGTCAAGACAGAAGCAGACTGTGAAGAACTTCAAAAAGATCTCACAAAATGAGTGAGTGATTGGGCAACAAAATGGCAAATGAAGTTTAATGTGGATAAGTGTAAAGTAATGCACGTTGGAAAAAATAACCCCAACTATACATATGATATGATGGGGGCTAATTTGGCTACGACAAATCAGGAAAGAGAGCTTGGAGTTATCGTGGATAGTTCTCTGAAAACATCCACACAGTGTGCTGTGGCAGTCAAAAAGGCAAATAGAATGTTTAAGAAAGGGAAAGAAAATAAGACCCAGAATATCTTACTGCCCCTGTATAAAACTATGGTACGCCCACATCTTGAATACTGTGTACAGATGTGGTCTCCTCGCCTCAAAAAAGATATTTTGGCCTTGGAAAGGGTTCAGAAAAGGGCAACTAAAATGATTAGGGGTTTGGAACAGGTCCCATATGAGGAGAGACTAAAGCGACTGGGACTTTTCAGTTTGGAAAAGAGGAGACTGAGGGGGGATATGATAGAGGTATATAAAATCATGAGTGGTGTGGAGAGGGTGAATAAAGAAAAGTTATTCATTAGTTCCCATAATAGAAGAACTAGAGGACACCAAATGAAATTAATGGGTAGCAGGTTTAAAACTTATAAGTGAAAGTTCTTCTTCACACAGAGCATAGTCAACCTGTGGAACTCCTTGCCAGAGGAGGCTGTGAAGGCTAGAACTATAACAGAGTTTAAAGAGAAGCTAGATAAATTCATGGAGGTTAGGTCCATAAAAGGCTATTAGCCAGGGGGTAGGAATGGTGTTCCTGGCCTCTGTTTGTCAGAGGCTGGAGACGGATGGCACAAGACAAATTGCTTGATCATTGTCTTCGGTCCACCCCCTCCAGGGCACCTGGCGCTGGCCACTGTCGGCAGACAGGCTACTGGGCTAGATGGACCTTTGGTCTGACCCAGTACGGCCATTCTTATGTTCTTATGTAAAACTATAAACAGATTCACACTTCATATTTCTAACTCACATACGAGAAGATACATGCACAGAAATATATACAGATTTAGCAGATTTATCTGTAAAATTGATATGTTGTATGACCTGTTTTGAATAAAGCATCTTTGAGTTATGCATAGTCATATTTCCAAGACAATTTTCCTAAAGCATAGGGAAGCCGTCCCCAAAAATACTAACACTGTCTGTCTTCTCAGAATGACATCAAATTTGCCAACATAGATAACCCTCACTGAAAAGTCATCCCTGGAAACACCATCTTCTGCAAGTAATACTTTCCAGATATTACGGATTATCCAGAAAAGTCACAAAAGACAAGTCAAAACACAGATTCTGTATCTGAAGATACCAGAATCTCAACAAGATGGTTGTTGAAGTAACTTACCATTTTAAACTTGGAATGAGGAATATTTTAAAAAATGAGACTATTGAATCTGAAAACTTTGCATTTCTGTAGAATGTAGAATTTTATAAAATGCTGAAAGAGAAACCCAGTGAATGTACTCTAAGATAAAAGTGTAAGTAGCAAGTGCTTAAAGTGTAAGTTGAAATTATAAAATGCTTTTTGTAACTAAGTAGAGAAAATGCAATCATCCTGCCCATGAAAAGCAGTCAATTACAATAAATAGGGTATGAATGCATCTCGGGCACTTTCTATGCAACACACATACTGAAGCAGAACTGTTGAATTGTTATAATTTGCATGGGAAAATTACAAATGGGACATAAAATATTCTTTTGAAATGCAAGTTATTTTTATTTTAGAATTACCATGATCAGTGGTGATCCCCTGCATGCAAATTACCAACCAAGTTAATAATATATCTGGAGGGCTTACACTATCTTCAGTAAAAAAAGTAGTAGTACCCATGGCTGCCGGACCCACTTCGAGGGAGTTGGCTGTACTGCGGGCTCTGCAGTATACGCTTTATACTGTAGAGTCCAGAGCACGCAATGGCAGTTGGCTCCCTGGGCTTTTAAACCGGCTCCCAGCATGCACTGGCTCCCACCTGCAGCCCCGCTCCCAAAGGTCTCCAAATATATGAAGCTTAATATCATTCTGGTGGTTTGATTATAATTCAGCAACTGCCACGTGGTACAGTCACCAGAACTTAGTATTGTGTGCAAACTTTAAACCAGCGTATTCCCTCAATTAGTCTATTTATTATTAACTTGATTCATACTCTATTCCTAGAGCAATCTGTAAACTAGGTCCTTGCTTGTTTTCTTCACTGCAGTTGCATACTGAACAGAAAGCTTAAAGGACTTATCAATAACTCCCAAATCTCTTTCTTGGTAATGAGATTTTACCATTTTTTCTAGGGAAAGCATTTGTTTTGTTTTGAGAAGTTTCCTCTTTCAAGGTTTATTATTCTACATCTCTCTATCTTGTATTGTATCTACTAGGGTTTAACTCAAGTACTTAAGATGCATACATCTTTCTGAAATTATTACATTGTTTAGTAATATTTGGATGTGACTACAAATTATCTTCTCAAAACCTGATTTATGTTTACTTTCAAACATATTATACACATAAACAACAAAATGACAGTTCAGTACCAATGCTGGTGGTTGAAGTACCCTCTTGGGAATTTTTTTCCAAGCTTAAAAATTTTCATATATTCCTACCCTTTATCTCCTACCTTTGGCCAGTTTTTGATCCAATCTATCAACTTTCCTCCTACTCTGCAATTCACCACTTTAGACATAGCTCCTGGTGCAGAACTTTAAGTGCTATTTGAGAACCATAGTATAACATCTTTTGCATCTTACTGTCCAGTCTGGCAGTGATACCCTCCAAGAATTCCAGGAAATGATAGTGGCATGAGCAACATTTGCTAAACCTCATGAAATAACTACTATTCCTGAAATATCTTGCATTCATTTGATAACTATGAATTCTAATAATGAAAAAATAGGCAATGTTGATTTAAATGGTTTTCTTTTCTGAAAAACTACCAGAATATTCAAGATTTTTGAAGTAATTTTTGCCTTTGGGGAGAATCAACATTCTTCTTACTCAATTATGAGTAAAAGGGTGAGAGAGACTTTCTCTATACAAACACCCTGTGGCTCAGGAAAAGGTGCACTCTAGAGAGGAAAGGTCTCCAGTTCCAATGTCAGTTCTTCCACTGAGTGCTATTTATACTTCTGTGCTCTTCAAAAATGTTATGGCTGATCAAGGACTTATGCCCCTATCTTAAGAGGGAAAGTATCATTTCCTGAAAAGCCGTATTCTATAAATAAGTGGACAAAGAGGCTGCAGAAACTCATTTCTGATAGAACTGGGGAAAGAACCCAGGAAGAAGATACTCAGTGTAAATCAACACAGCTCTATCAAGTTCAATGGCACTAGGCTGTGTTTAATACTTTATATGTAGCCAGGCAGACCCAAGCCTTAATCATATTGCTTTTCCAAATTAATGGGTCAAATGCATGTACTTAGCTAATCTATCTATAATCACAGCGCTAATTATCAGACAAGCCTCCCTTGAAAGGGGCAGAAATAAAATACTTAAATACCAATCGTCAAAACTCTACTGCTCCCTGGCAAAATGTGTGTCACTTCATCAACCATTGGCTTATCTGCATCAAAGATCTCTAGTATTTGATCCAATCCTGCCAATAAGCAATGCAGGTGATCCTTATGCTTGCACATCATGTCATTTCTCTTTTTCCAGAGTTCTTCTTAAACAAATGTTTTATTTCATTCACACAGCAACAATTCTATTTTAACTATTGTAATCTGTCAATTTTGGTGTAATAAGCAATACCAGCCAGGTGTTCAATATTTTGATTGCTTTTCTCAGACACTGGAAGGCTGAGAGATACAAATGCTGCCTTCTCCCAATTCAGGGCTTTGAGATATGAGTCAGTTTTTAAAGAGTGCATTTTCCTTTCAGATGCTTCTAGGTGCTAAGTTCTCACCACTCCCAATGAAGAGCAAAATCTCATAGAAGTAAGGCTTTTAAGTTAGGACTTTTGTGCCCCTTATTACAACAAAGCAAGAACTGACATCCTCCTGGAAAACCTTGTATAGCAACTGGCTAGTGCAACTGGAACTGAGTATGGTCAAACAGAACTCTAACATCTGCACATAGAGAAAGGCAGTGCTAAACCACATTGAGATGCAGGATCAAGATTAGTCCAGTATCTTAGAGGTTTCATTTCCATGTAAATAGTCAAAATAGCAAAAAGTTGTCTTTCAATGTTACAAGAACCCTTCCAGATAGACACAAGATATTATGGAGACACCAGTCACAACACCATGATTAAGGCTGAGTTCCCATTTGCACTTGAAATAGGGATTCATCATTTGTTCTGTATGAGAAATACAGAATACCCATCCCAAACTTACAGCACTTACAGTTTGGGTACATAATGAATTGCTGATAATTTTCATGTAAATATGCTAGTTTATTAGTTAAAAATTGGTCCTTTAAGAAGTGCTTTTTCTTTGGTCAGAAACAATCTTAATAAGGGAACAATACATTTTAACACTGTTCAAATTTCCATATAGTTGAAATCAAAAGAAATCTTTTGCATAGGCTATATTGGAAGAAATTGAGTATAATTAAAGTAAGTTATTAATCACTGTAGTATCTAATTGCTGTAATTACATAGCCTACAGATGGGTCAGGTCAACAGCTCACTGACAGGCAACTCAACAAATCAACAGCATTCCTATCCACTATACAGAAAATGGGATGCAACAATTCTATTGATTGTAATGAGTCAGTGCTACAAGAGAGCACAAATGTAAAAATGTACAAGAAAGCTACAAGAGAGTGCTACAAGATGCATGTGTAAAAATCAGGGTAATTCACTTGAGCAATTATCATTGCTCTTTTAAGTGGTGCATACTAGCTTGGGCAACAGTGCTTGAAAGGCTCTGCAATAGCACAGCTATGACTCCACAGTGCACCAGGGCAACACTTCCAGGGGAACTGACACAGGAGCATAAGCACTATTACATTTCAATGGTACTGGTACAAATTTATCATTAGATTTTGTTTTACCCTTCATATTGTTGTTGTGATGCTTTGAGGTCCCAGAGAAATCTAATATTATGTCTTGAAATAATACACAGAGTTATTAAACTAAAACTAATATAAATATTTTAAAGAGGTCATTTAATGGGTTGATGTTGTCATTGTTTATCCCCTTTGCACAGTAGCAGCAGCACTTGACAGCTCCACATTATATATCATCTTAAAGTAGACATAATAAGCTTTGAAATTATGTATGATGTGTGCATGTGTATGATGATTATATGTAGACAGGGTCAACTAAATCAGTGGTATCTGCCTCTCACCTATTAGGACTGACAGCAAACAGAAGCTCTAATATCATCCTACCTGTAGACTTTATATTGTTTTGCTCTGTTGATACTGCACTGAATCTGTGGGCTTATACATTATTTTTTCCTCTTTTAGATACTTATTTCAGCTTTTTCAATCTTCTCATTTATCACATTCTTCTTACATTGTCACTCAGCATGATATCTAGAACTCTGTTCATACATTCCTAAACAATTACATCAAATTAAAATAAAATAAATGATACAGTGATTGATTTTTCAAATGCCTGCACAAGCCATCAGATTCTCATCAGCTGTCTAGTGGATTGTGTGTTTCATCTTGAAGCAAGACTGGCTACTTGTGCCTGATTCTGATTTCTCATTGACATAAAACAGAAGAAACAAGCTAAACTCAGTCAAGTACCAGTTTAAAACTGCTCAAGAAAGCTGAGTCAGGACCTAAAGGTTTGATAAAATGGCAACTAAAGGAAGCCAGAAAAGGAGGAAGTACACTTCCGAGTAAGCATTTCTATGAAAATAATGCATGATTCCAAAGAAATAAATCAACACATTTTTCTTTAAGCAACTGGACTCTTATTTTATTGAAATTAATGTAGTTCATATCCTTCTGATTTTTCTATTAGCACCTCTGAATTTTCAGTAGCACATTTTTGATTAGTCGATTACAATCACATTTCTCCAATTTATCTCACATTCTCAAAGTCCGCTAGTCTAAAGACTAATCCTTTTGAGCTACTACCTTTCACACAAACCCTCAGGTATATTTCAAACATGATGATATGATTACTAGACCCTAGATATTCACCAGCTTCCATCTTATTTATCATACTCGGTTCATTTCCTAGGACTAAGGCCTGATTCATTAAAAATTATATGCCCCATTTAAGCAGGTTTTCTGCATACTTTACTCAGGAAAAAATGTTGAATGCATTTTTCCACATAAAAGTATGTCTTTTTTATGATTTATTGACCTTTTATACCATGCATGTAAGTGGTTGCCTCTCAGCAGACACCTAGCGGTGCATAATTCCTGAAGAGGGTAACATTTGGTGATAAAAGGGCATTTCCAAGTCAAACTCAGTACATGCAACTGCTCATGAGAAACCAAATGTCATAATTATTATTGACTATTTATAAAAAATAAATGCCATAATGTTACAAAAAATATTCACAAAATTCTGGAGAGAGAGGAGGTTGGAAGGATAAAATCTACAATAAACTTCACATTCATTTTTGAAAGATCCATAGCTACATACTTCTGGGCCAAATTTGGTCCAGAAACCCAATAGGATCCAATATATTTTTTATATAGGCTCAGATTTTCTCAGTATAGTTTGTATAATTGATAGTAACAATCTCTCTCATTTACCTTTTGGAGAGCTAACTTATCTAGAACTTGTGGAGTGAAAAACATGGTATACTTTTATAAATCTTAGGCTGGAATTCACCACAGTGCATGGAGCAATTACAAGGCCCTCCATACTACATAAGTCTTCTCCAAAGACTTAAGTGATGCAGGTGGCTTTGCATATCTTCTGTAAACCATGATGAATTTTATTGTGAATGAAGAGCATCTTATCAACATTCATTTTGTAAGACTTTTCCCTTCTTTGCTTTGTATATGTAGACAACAGACGGATGGTATGAATTAGAAATGCAATTTTCTTAAAATAAATATTTTGTTGCTGCTTCTGTATTGCAGTAGCGATAAGGAGTCCTGTGGCACCTTATAGACTAACAGATGTATAGGAGCATAAGCTTTCATGGGCAAAGACCCACTTCATCAGATGTATTGCAGTAGTCACTGATATTTTAATGTTTTATTAATTGGAAAGGATATGAATCTTTCCATCCCAGGAAAAATAGAATTCTAACTAACATTTTGTGAATGAATGCAGAGGGCACTTGTTAAACCTCTGTCAGCAAGAATAACTGCTGTGGTACAAAATGATTGTATTTTTAACCTATCATAACTTCAATTAAGTGATTTCTATTATTGTTATACATTTGTAATGGACACTATTAAAATGTCAATATTTTTCAGCTGTTACTTGTTGCTGTTATTCTTCTTATAGGGAAATAAATAAGAAGTTACTGAACTTGTGCAGTAACAATGGTTCTTCAAGATGTGTCCCCCTATATGTGCTCCAATGTACATGTGCTTGTGTCCCTGTACTGCTGATCAGAGAACTTTGGTAGCAGTGTCCATTTGGCCCCATCATGCGCTTTTGCTCCCTCAAACCCTGCAACGAGGCTAACTAGAACATACAAGCAAACCCCCTTCACTCTACGGTGTATTTACTAATATTTTAATCCCTCTCATGGATCTTCTCTGATGCTTCTCTGATTCAAGTCATTTTCTGAATTGTGGCTACCAACACTGGACATGGAATTACAGCAGCAGTCACACTAGTGCCAAATCAGAGGCAAAATAACCTCTTCACGACTACTCAAGATCCCCATTTATACATCCCAGCAGCACATTAGTTCTTTTGGTCACCGTGTCGCACTGGGAACTCATATTCAACTAATCATCCACCTCAATCTCAAAAACACTGACGCACGAGAGCACTTAAAAATCAAATTCAGATTTTTTTATTGATGAAAATGTTAAGACAACCTCAGTACGGGAGTCACTTCCACTCTAGGTTACTGCCATACTGAACATAAATATGTATTCTTTTTATTCTTCTCAGCATGAGGAATCACTCAACTAGTGTAGAGCTGCCATAAGTACTTCCTAAATCAACAATTAGCCTGTAAGAGACGATGCAATAGCTCATTGAGAGTGCATGGGTACAGGATACTGTGCTCTCGCAATTGCCAGCTAGGAGACAGTAATCTGGAAGCTGCTAATAGTTGGTGGAATGTGGAACAATTGTTAGTCTGCTCTAAACCAGTGGTCACCAACCAGTAGGTCAGGATCTACTGGTAGATCTTGGAGCCTCTGGCAGGTGATCCTGACTGGTTTGGCCAAGAGGCTATCATGTGACAGCATTTCAGCTGCCCCTTCCCCCCACTGCTGCTCCTCTCCTGCCCTTTGCCTTGAAGCTGCCCCTTTCCCTGGGGAGCCTCCTGCTTTCTGTGCAGGGCAGGGGAGGGAGAGAAAGGTGCTGATGTCAAGATGCCCCCTCCCTTTCTCCGCGAAGCACAGAGAGGGCACAACATGACTTGAGATGGAGTTTGCTGGCTGCTTTAGAGAGTGGTGCAGGGCCAGGGCAGGGCTGATCCTGCCTTAGCCCCACTGCACCACCACCACCCAGGAGCCACCTGAGGTAGGCGGGGCCCAGCAGGAGCCCACAGCCTGAACTCTTACCCCAGTCATGAACCCCCTCCTGCATGCCAAGACCCAAGCACCCCTGCATCCAAACGCCATTCCAGAGACTGCACCTAGAACCTCGTCCTACATCCCAACTGCATGACCCAAGAGCAGCTCAGAGTCCCTCTGGCACTCCAGATCCCTTAATTCAAGACCAGAGCCTGAACCCCAAACCTCTGCCCCAGCCTGATGAAAGTGAGTGAGGATGGGCAAGAGAGGGAGGACTGAGTGAGCAGGGGTGGGGCCTTGGAGAAGGGACAGGAGTAAGGCGGGACAAGGGTATTTATATTTGAGGTAGATCTTGGACTGCACTTAAATTCAAAAAGTGATCTTGTACTTAAAAAGGTTGGAGACCACTGCTCTAAACTATGCTATAATCAATATGATAAGGTAGTTGTTCCTTGCCTCACTCCTCCCACTTCTCTGTCTGAAATAAGACCAAGAGTGGAGGCTTGCCTCCCTTGCTTTTAAGGTTTTCCCTTTAAGGAGAGGAACTGCAGTTAATACTTGCTGACAACATCCCAGAGTAAGATTCAGCATCTAACTAATTTTATTTCACACCTGAGTTTAAAAAAAGGAATAATCCCGCTGTAAGTTTAGGAATTTGTTTTGAAGCATGAGTTGCTCCCATTTCACAGACCTTAGACTAAATTAAATTAATGTATATAAAGTTCACACAAATTAAACGAAACATCTGGTGTTTTCATTCCACAACGAAAAACTGGTTAACTAAAGTTTTCCATTTTTTTGTTTGTTTTTAACTGATTTCAAAATTTCTCCAAATACTAAGTTTCACTGTAGAAGTGTTTGTCAAGTAAGATTCCAAGATCTCATCAAGTACAACATAAGAGATAACATTACCAGACTAGAACTTTATCACTGTATAATGTTCTTGATCTGTTATATTTTAAAACAAAACCAAGATATTTACTTTCAAGTTGGAGACATTTATCCTGCATTATTCTTTTACACCAAATAATTGAGGGTTAATTCGTTCAGTTTGATAGATGTTATTGTAGTAGTGAGTACAGTTACTCACTGTAGCATTATTTTGGGTGTAATAAGAATAATTGAGCAAAAATGTGCAGCCTTTCCAGGTTTAAAACTCTCATACAGATCACATTCTGCATGTGAAACAGACCCAACAGAATCATGCCCAACAGAAAAAAAGTGCATTTACCAATGGGAAAATAAATCCTTTAAATTGCTGTATGAAATACTGCCATAAAAGTATGACTGGTATGGGACTGAGCCAGAGTACAAATCATCCATACAACAACATGGTATCAAGATTCTCTTTAATTCATTTTCAACTTCTCAACTTCTATTTTGAAATTTTCTTAGTTTTAATACAAAATTAAATCTATCCAGTAAATACCGGGGAGGTCGACAAATACCTTTGATGTCGACCACGGAGCATCCAGACTACAGCGCTGTGCCGACAAACAGCTGATCGGCACAGCGCGGCAGCCATTTTAATTTAAATGAAGCGAAGATTATTTAAATCGCCACTTCATTTCCCTTTGCCTACAACCCTAACCTACCTGGCTCCGTCGACGGAGCCATGTAGTCTAGATGTGCCCATCAGGAATAAATGAGCACAAATTATGCTGACAGTCAAGAGTTAGACCAGCACAATATTATTGTAAGCCCAATCAGAATGAGGGCCAGCCTAACATTACGGCTGTGTCTAGACTGGCAAGTTTTTGCGCAAAAGCGGCCACTTTTGCGTAAAAACTTGCCAGCTGTCTACACTGGCCGCTTGAATTTGCGCAAGAACACTGACAATCTAATGTAAGATTGTCAGTGTTCTTGCGCAAATACTATGATGTTCCCGCTCAGGGATAAGCCCTCTTGCGCAAATGCTTTTGCTCAAGAGGGCCAGCATAGACAGGTAAAAACTCTTTTGCGCAAAAAAGCCCCGATGGCGAAAATGGCGATCGGGGATTTCTTGCGCAAAACCGCGTCTAGATTGGCACGGATGCTTTTCCACAAAAAGTACTTTTGCGCAAAAGCATCCATGCCAATCTAGACGCTCTTTTCCGCAAATGCTTTTAACGGAAAAACTTTTCCGTTAAAAGCATTTGCGGAAAATCATGCCAGTCTAGACGTAGCCTAGGTGTATTGTAGGATTAGTGTCTCACTTTGGAAAAAAGTTTCTGCTTCATCAAAGTATTTTGCCATCAGTCAAAAAGCCATTACTCTCCTCATTATTCAGAAAATTCCCCATCATTTTAATAATCTTGAATAGCAGCTATACACACACAAAGCATGAGGAGTTGCATATATTGCATGTGTGGATTCATGTCATTCACCTGAACATTGTAAAATGAATGGCTAACAGCAGAGCAATAGATAACTGCATGCATAAAAATGTACCATGTAGAAGTTCCGCACTAAAATCTCAACTCTACCTGCATAATAGATATGGCAAGTCTCCTTTTAATGAACTGGGCTCCAGGCCCATAATTATTAACACATTAGTTTCTCAGCTAACTTTCCCAAAAAAGAGCAAGATCCTTGGGTCTGCCTTACCTGCAAGCCTCCCTTACTTCAATCTTAAACTAGTCAGGAGACCATTGAGCACCAGTTCCCTTTCCCCAGGCACAACTCCAACAAGTTTCAAGGATTCTCTAAATTATGCCAGCTCATAATGATCCCCAAAGGACCTGTTACGTCCAATTGGTTTCTGGCTATCCTAACAGCTCATCATTCATGTCCCTCTTTTCCACAATCACATTGCCTATGCAAGAGATTGAGAGAGTAGAAGACTGGAAGAGAACAGGATAGGGGCCATTACATCCTTTGCTACTTGGAATTCCCCATGCTAAGGAATCATGTAGTGAATTAAGCATATTTTTCAATTGCATTGCATGTGAACCAGGGGGACAAATCTGGCCTTTTTTTTTTTATTTAGAAGAGTATTTCTCTGCAATTGTAAGTTATTAAAGTTAATTTTAAATTATTCGGCAATTATTAATACAGATGATTTGGTATGTTTCTGATTCCCTGATTGGATTAATGAGCCCCTTAGAATCAGATTTCCAGAGCAAATAGTCAAGATAGCAAATTCAAAATGAATTTTCCATAAATGTTCTAAAACATGTATTTAAATATGTCATTTCATCAAATATTCCTGCTAGTAAAAATCTTTAGTAAGATATTAAAGAAGAATAAATGCAGGAGAGGGCAAACACATTAAAAAATTATTTAAAACTACAAATGCATATCACCTATGTGTTTTTGCTGTACATTTCAACTGTTGTCTTTCAACAGGCTTCTTTTATGCATATGTTTTACTATTGTTCTATCAGGCTCAGTGACCTTCCCCTAGAGATTTTACAATTTTATAATAATTTCTAATCTTCTTTGCATTCCACTTCATCTAGACTGTTTGTGTTGCCAACCATTATATGCTATAGTATATCTTTCTACAGACAATTTCAACCATCATCTATCTTATCAGTTACATTTGATCTTGTTTTATATTATCTTGTATATGTAGCCTTAAATCTCAGTGGCTTGGATTTATTATAGTCTTTCTTTACTGTTTGATTGTGACTAAACAACGGCAAGGAGCCACTTAGATATTTGCTTTGAATTACGTACCTTGCCTATAAGATTTTACCTCATGCTGAATTTAACATCAAGCCCAGACAAATATAGAGGACACATGGGGGTGAGACTAAGATGTCTGATGCCCAAGGCAAAGTTGTGCAAGAAGTCCCCTCTGAAGAGGAAATGACATTCTGGATAGCCTAGATGGGAGGAAAGATTCTGAAGACTAAAAGACTGAATAGAGTTTGGACGGGACACATTTTGAATCCATCACATTTTGGCATCCTAGGTAGCTGCACAGATTGCTTTATGGACTATACAGGGCCTGGAGGATGCATATAAGGCAATCTGTCTACATAACTTAATTGAAATAGACACTTCATCCAGTTTGCCTTTCTAGAAGTACAATCAGCCCTTACCAATTTACCCGAAACTCATATTTTTAAATGAAAATTAAAATCATGCTCTAAATCTGAAGACTAAACCCTTTTAAAAACACAGCAGACCAGCAAGAAATACCTATCAAATTACAAGCAGCACAGTGAAAAAAAGTCATTCAGCTAGTCTAGATTCACAATATGTAGAGCTTAGCTGCAGTAGAGTTATGCTCATCCCTTATTTCCTTTTACCTTTTTTTTATTCCCGATCTTATCTATAGCAAACATGCATGTTTTAGTAGTCAGAGTGTCCACATGGGGCCAGAACCTCTAAATATGGCCTGGACTAAATAGTCATGCAAGAGGCAGATTACAGCTTTACACCCACTCTATGTGCATGCTGACAATTGTGCTTAAAACTTATTCTTTGCAGTGGTGAAGGAAGGGATGATATAAGACAGGAGAAGGAGACAGGGATTGGGGAATGGGACAGTGTGCAGAAGGGAACTGTGAATTCAGTTTAAGGTGGTTGTGATTTTGTCTTTACGTGGACTAAGTTGGTGGGCCCAAGCAATATTTAACTTTGCACATAGTAAGCCTACACTGAACAACAGAAACCACCATTAAAAATAATGTACCTATTGACATTGAAAGAACCTGATGACATTGAAAGAAAGAAGATGGACCTTCCTATACTTAATGTTTGTCTGGTAAACCTCTTTCAAAATAAACCATCAGGTTTATGTAAATTATTGTGCATCTTTTTTTCTACTGATACTTTTTGCATGCTTTTGTATACTATTCAGCTAACTATATTAAACCCCTCAGCATTTGAAAATTTAATCATATCAACAATTACATCAAGTACCATGCCATCAGGTACATTATTTTTAATCATCAATATCAGTTTAGCAGCAGATAAGGCATTTGATTTTAGATTTACTGCACATTGAGCCTTGACTCTGACTCAGGTTTGAACACAAGCCTATCTTCCATTCACATACAAAATCAGTCTGACCTGGTGTGATGGATAGAAGGAGTGCTGGCCAGCATTAGGTGACTATAGGGTTAAACTCAGGTAGCGAAGGAGTGTTCACAAGGAGGCAGGAGAGCCAATGGGAAAAGATGATGAAATTTGAATTGGAACATATACCTGCCTGCTGTTTTTCTTTGTTTGAGTTTTTAAGCCAGGGAGCTGGGGGAACAAGATTATATGAACCAGGCATAACTACCATGCCTACAAGGAATAGTAGGCATGGAAATGGACTGGACCTTGAAGCATGGATCGTGTGAGTAGATAGGGACATGTCTATTCAGATGTGATCAGGTTATTTTCTTTGTTTTGTTGTTTGGTTAAACTTCTCTGTGCTAAGTCCGAGTTCCCCTTCCCCTATACACTATATTTTTAAGCTGGATCACAGAGATACAATTTCTCTGTGTTTTAATTTGCACTTTTCTTGATTGCTTTGGAACACCTAGCAACCACATATGCTTTACCAAGTATATCTTTTTTGTTTTGTTAATAAAATCTTGTTTTTTAAGGCTATGATTTAATTCTTGTGTCCTGGCAGGTAACAGGAGGTCTGTGTGTGCATGCCTAAGACTGAGAGGTCAGCAATCAGAGACTGCAGATTGTTTTCTTTCTTTTTTTTCTTTTTAAGCTCTCTTTCGGTAAAAGAGCTTGGGTACCTCTCTGGAAGAAGTTCAAGTGCTTTCTTCCTAGGTTCAAGAAGAATGGGAGGTTTTACTTGATGGCGGCAGCCTATCTCCCAAGGCCAGGGAATTAGTGACTTTGGAGAGTTTTTTAAGCAGAAGCCTATAGAAGCAAGGTATTTTTAAGGTCTCTTGCAGGCCCCTCCATCTTGTGCACTTAGAGCACCAGAGTGGGGAACAGCCTTGACACTTGGATCACCAGGCCCAGGATCCTGTTCAGGAAGGACAGGCAGAGAGAAAAAGAGAAGTTGCAGTGTATGTAAGAGAGCAGTATGACTGCTTAGCGTTCCAATGTATAGAGGGAGAAAAGCCTGTTGAGAATCTTTGGGTTAAGTTTAGAGGTGAGAGCAGAGATGATGTTGTGGTTGGTGTCTGCTATAGACCTCTCGATCAGGTAGATGAGATAGATGAGGCTTTCTTCAGACAACTAAAACAAGCTGGCTCTGGTTCTCATGGGGGACTTTAATCAACCTGACATCTGTTGGGAGCCCAATACAGCAGTACACAGAAAATCTAGGAAGTTTTTGGAGAATGTTGGAAATAAATTCCTGGTACAAGTGCTAAGAGAACCAACCAGGGGCCATGTGCAGCTTGTCCTGCTGCTCACAAACAGGGAGGAACTACTAGGGGGAGTAGATGTGGGTGGCAATCTGGGAAGCAGTGATCATGAGATGGTAGATTTCAGGCTCCTGATCAAATGAAGAAAAGAGAGCAGCAAAATATACACCCTGGACTTCAGAAAAACAGACTTTGATTCCCTCAGAGAACTGAAGGCAGGATACCCTGGGATGCTAATATGAGGAGGAAAGGAGTCCAAGACAGCTGGCAGTGTTTTAAAGAAGCCTTATTGAAGGCACAGGAAAAAAACATCTCAATGCGCAGTAAGAACAGCAAATATGATAGGCGACCAATCTGGCTTAGCAATGAAATCCTTGGTGAGCTTAAACACAAAAGAGAAGCTTTCAAGAAGTGGAAATTTGTACAGATGACCAGGGAGGAGTATAAATATATTGCTCGAGAATGCAGGGGAGTAATCAGGAAGGTAAAAGCACAATTGGAATTGCAGCTAACAAGGGATGTGAAGGGTAACAAGAAAGGTTTCTACAGTCATGTTAGCAATAAGAGGGTGATCAGAGAGGATGTGGGGCCCTTAGTGGATGAGAGAGGTAACCTTGGTACAGATGATGTGGGAAAAGCTGAAGTACTCTATGCTTTTTTGCCTCTGTCTTCACAGACAAGATCAGCTCCCAGACTATTGCACTAGACAACAGAGTATGGGAAGGAAGTGGGCAGCCCTCGGAGGAGAAAGAACAGGTTAAGAACTGTTTAGAAAAGCTAGACATACACAAATCCATGGGTCCAAATTTAATGCATTCCAGGGTATTGAGAGAGTTGGCAGATGTCATTGCAGAGCCTTTGGTCATTATCTTTGAAAACTCATGGACACTGGGAGAGGTCCCAAATGCTTGGAAAAAGGCAAATATAGTGCTCATCTTTTAAAAAGGGAAGAAGGACAATCCAGGGAATTACAGACCGGTCAGCCTCACCTCAGTCCCAGGAAAAATCATGGAGGGGATCCTCAGAGAATCCATTCTGAAGCACTTTGAAGAGGGGAATGTGATCAGGAATAGTCAACATAGATTCACCAAGGGCAAGTCATGCCTGACCAATATGATTAGCTTCTATGATGAGGTAACTGGCTCTGTCGACATGGGGAAGTCAGTGGATGTAATATACCTTGACTTTAGCAAAGCTTTTGATATAGTCTCCCACAATATGCTTGCCAGCAAGTTAAGGAAGTATGGATTGGATAAATGGACCATAAGGTGGCTGGAAAACTGGCTAGATTGTCAGGCTCAACGGGTAGTGATCAGTGGCTCGATGTCTAGCTGGCAGTCGGTTTCAAGCGGAGTGCCCCAAGGATCGGTTCCAGAGCTGGTTTTGTTCGACATCTTTATTAATGAGCAGGATGAGGGGATGGATTGCACCCTCAGCAAGTTTGCGCATGACACTATGTTAGGCAGAGAGGTAGATATGATGGAGGGTTGGTATAGGGTCCAGAGTTACCGAGACAAATTGGAGGATTGGGCCAAAAGAAATCTGATGAGGTTCAAGAAGGAAAGTGCAGAGTCCTGCACTTGGGATAGAAGAATCCCAAACACTGTTACAGGCTGGGGACCGACTGGCTAAGTAGCAGTTCAGCACAAAAGGATCTGGGGATTACAGTGGCTGAGAATCCAGATATGAGTCAACAGTGTGCCCTTTTAGCCATGAAGGCTAACTGTATATAGGGGCATTGCCAGCAAATCTAGGGAAGTTATTATTCACCTTTATTTGGCATTGGTGAGGCCACATCTGGAGTACTGTGTCCAGTTCTGGATCTTCCATTATAGAAAGGATGTGGACACATTGGAGAAGATCCAGTGGAGGGCAACCAAAATGATTAGGGGGCTGGAGACATGACCAGTGAGGAGAGGCTGAGGGAGTTGGGCTTATTTAATCTGCAGAAGAGTGAGGAAGGATTTGATAGCAGCCTTCAACTTCCTGAAAGGAGGTTCCAGAGAGAATGAAGAGAGGTTGTTCTTAGTAGTGACAGAGGGCAGAACAAGGAGTAATGGTCTCAAGTTGCAGTGGAGAAGGGCTAGGTTGGATATTAGGAAAAAACTATTTCACTAGGAGGGTGGTGAAGTACTGGAAGGGGTTACCTAGGGAGATGGTGAAATCTCCATCCCTAGAGGTTTTTAAGTCCCAGCTTGACAAAGTCCTGGCTGGAATGATTTAGTTGGGGTTGGTCCTGCTTTGGGCAGGGGGCTGAACTCGATGACCTCCTGAGGTCTCTTCCAGCCCTAGGATTCTATGATCCATGCTGTAAAACCATGCTAGGGAAAGGGGCTCAAGTCCAAGCCCTGTCATTTTGTAGCATCAATGCATTACACAGACTGAGTCAAATGATTGGCATAGTGCAATGCAGATGTGATAGCAAGATTATGAAACATGGGCCAAGCAACTGTAAACCCAAGTTTTCAAAGCAATGTGGAGGCTCAAGTGCTGGCTTGGAAACACCAATTCCCCAAACCTGGAATTATAATGCAGTTTAGACATACCTGTAGTGTCAAGATCCAAAAAGGTTATGAGTCAAATTCCAGACTTGGTTACAGAAATTATATTAATACATTTTAGAGAAAACAGTATCAATATCTTCTTAATATGATCAGTATATATTTAACTTTGATAATTCAACACAGTTTATTGTGGTTGGACTTCATATTACTGCTCAGCTGTGGAGGCAGTATCAGAAAGATCTAATAGGCGAAGCTATTGCTAATATCTCATGTGAATCCACATTCAAACTGATCAAATACTATTTGTCAGGAATAGGTTATTCAATTAATTTTTGCCATTTTTCACTGATTAATTTTCACAATTTGATTAATCATTTCTTCTGGTAACTGAAGTCAGTAATACTGACTTCCACTGTGTGGGTAAAATTAATTCTCATTTTTATTCCAATGATGTTTTCTAGAAAGTTAGAAAAATGATTCCTACAAATGGCGCCAATACCATCAAATCTCAAGAAAACCAGAATAGAGCTGTGTCAGCATTAAGGATGTTAAAAAGTGAGTAACTGACTAATTGTGTACTCAATACAATTTGTACTGAGTACACGATTAGTCAATAAGAGGCCCCACTGTGGTTCTGCAGTTTAAACGTAGTAGGAGCCAGGCACACAAGCAGCTCAGTTCTCACTACATTTAAACTTCAGAGCTGCAGTGGGGGTAGGTCCCAGACCTGGCATGAGCTGGGACTCAGCAGTCCCGGCTTGCGCCAGGTCCCTGATCACTATGCCCCTCCCTCCCCTGTTCTCCCCACTGCAGAGACTGTGGGAGGTCGAAAGGGCTCCTGCTTCTCCCCTTTGCTGCTGAGGGAGGGGATTATGCAAGTAATCGACTTGAATACCCAGTAAGCCTCACCTTATCAGGTAGTCTACTAATCAGCTACTCTTTTACACCCATAGTCACCACATGAATGGAATAAAAGGACTATACAGAACATTAGTAGCACTGGGGAGTCAATAGGCAGCAAATCTCCAGCACACTATACCAAGGCCCTATTCTGCTGGGGGAGCAGTTTTTTGGGTGACATGCACAACTGAGGTTCTAACCACTTAATCCCAAATATCTAATTGCATTTTTTACAAGAGTAGAAGCAATGGCTTTCGGATTCTCAGAAGTGATGTTGACATTTGAAAAGATGTTCACATCCTGTTCTAGACTATTGTGTAAGATTTCTCTGCACTATTAAACAGCTGCTGCTTCTCAAATTAGTGGTGGCTGCATCTCAGCAATGGATGATATCATACCCATGTGTAGTTTATATTTCAGTTTGCAAAGAACTTTGGGATTTTTGTGAATGAAACACTATATAATATAAGCTTTCTAAGCAAGCCATAGTCCATGTAAGTTCTGTAGAACTTGTCACCTTTGTCTTATGAAGATCCTTGGAAATTATTCAGTGAAACGTTTTTCGTCAGACAAAGTCTACTCAAAACTAAAAATATTGATGGGAAAAGATCAGATTCTTTGACAAATTTCCTCTCTCTGTGGAAACAGAGGAGGAAGGTTTCAAAACTGTCAAAACATTTTCAAAAGAGAAGTTCTCCTTTATGATTTGAAACAACTTTTCATGTTGAAATTTAAGTTAAAAAGGTTAAAATCCAAACGAAGAATTTAAAAATTATTAAAAGGAATTTTTTCAATTAACCTGATTCATAAAATGGATTTTCAAGTCATGAAAATGAGAGATTTTGCCTTTTCATCCCAATTTGGGACAGGATATTTTTGAAAATCCAAAGATCCCCACTCAGTTCTAGAAATAGGCACTCTTTCCCCTCTTTCACCAAGGTGGCACTGTGTGTGAAGAGGAGGCTTCTAAGGAAGATGGCATCGTTGGGGGTTTTTCAGAAAAGGTTAGACAAATACCTGCCAGAGATGGTTTAAGTATGTTTGGCTCTACCTCAGCACAGGCAGATGAACTAGTTCAGTGGTCCCCAACCTTTTGGGGCTGCCGGGCGCCCGGGGGCGGGGCTACTCATGTGCCGGGCACCCGGGGGCGGGGCCACACATGCACCCATATGGTGCATGCCTGGTGCTGGTGCCTGGGGGCGGGGGCCACCCATATGGCGCATGCCCGGTGCTGGTGCCATCCATGCGCCGCACTCCCGGGGGTCAGCGCCGGCACCGCTCCTGTGCCACGCGCCCAGGGGTGGGGCCGCCCCTGTGCCATGTGCCTGGGGCCGGCACTGCCCATGTGCTGCGCACCCAGGGGTGGCGCTGCCCATGTGCTGCGCGCCCGGGGCCGGCGCTGCTCCTCTGCCGCACGCCCGCAGCCGGGGCTGCCCCTGTGCCACGCGCCCGGGGCCGGCACCGCCCTTGCACCATGCACCCAGGGGCAGGGCCACCCAAATGCTGCGCACCCAGGGGCGGGGCCGCCCATGTGCTGCGCGCCCAGGGCCGATGCTGCCCATCCACTGTGCACCCAGGGGGCCGGCACTGCCCATGCACCGTGCGCCCAGGGGTGGAGTCAGCCCTGTTCACTCGGCGGGCGCATAGAAATGGCCCGGTGGGCGCCATGGTGCTCGCGGGCACCGCGTTGGGGACCACTGAACTAGATGATCTCTCAAGGGCCCTTCCAGTGCTACATTTCTGTGATGTCTATGAGGACTAGGGATGTTAGATATTGGGAAGCTGAATAGTTGAGTAACCACATGAATTCTTAGCAGTTACTCGAATATTCTATAGTCCCCATGGGTGGGGCCAGCAGCCAGTGCAATCTGGCCCACTGCCAGGGAGCCCCGTGCCTGTATCAGAGGCAGCAGCATGGGATGCCAGGAAGAAGCCAGTCCACAAGGGGAGCCAGTTTAAAAACCAGCTCCCCACTCAGATTGGCTGCCTGCCACACTGCACTTCTGCCTCTGGTACAGAGGTATCAGGCCCTGTCTGCCAGGGGTCCGAGCTCACTGCAGACAGAGGATGCTCCACTTCCCACAGAGCAGTCTCTGTCTGCTGCAAGCTTGGGCTTGCCAAGGATAGAGGCTGGTCCGGCAGCAGCCCCTGTCTGCGGGAGGTCCCAGATTCCCCGCGGACAGAGGCTGCTCTGTAGGAGGCTGAGCAGCCTCTGTCCGCAGGGAGCTCGGACTCCTCACTAACAGGGGCTGCTGCCACAAAGCAACCTCTGCCTGTGGCAGGCCTAGGCTTATCGGTTAATCATGTACTTGACTACTCAGTCTCATTTACATTGCTAATGAGGACATGGTAATTCAGTTTCCAAACCTGTCCAGTTTTGTCCACTTTGCTAAGACTGCCAGTTATGAAGGTGGGTCTTGTGTTGTTTACGAACTGAATCAAGGCCAAACTCAACCAACTCAACAATGGCCATTTAACAGCCATCCAAAAATAACAGCTTTCAGTTACTAACAATCTGGGCTAGAACTGAATGAGCAACCTAGAAGCTGAAGGCTACACATGGGCCATTGCTAGTTTGCCAAGCCATTAAATTTCCCTTATGTACTAAATATGATCCACTATTTATAAAATGTGCGACAGAAAACCCAAGGGCTACATTTCTATTTACACAGAATAGTTAACAACTGTATACAGTTTTTGTAAAAATTAGATTAAGAGCTTTATTTGAGCCCCCCGGATTTCCTTAAAATGTTTGATATGAAGCTTTTATCTCTGAGGTAAAATGAGCATAAGGATACAGTGACAGGGAGGAGATATTTCTGAATATGTTTGAAGAAATTTCATCCATGAAGGAACCAAATTACCATGGTAATTATCGTCTCACTTGCAAATGTAAGGATAGCCATACATATGAACCTTTTTTATTCTGTGTCCCTTAATCCTCCCTAGAAAGAGATTATCATTTATAGAGTAACAATATTAAATGTGTTCTGTCAACCAGGAAGCTATGTTTTATTTGGGTTCTTTGCAGATGGTGCCTTATTTGTGGCATAATTTTAAATGTTCCTGTTCTGCTTCAGTGCAATGTTACAGAAGACTGAGAAACCGAAGGTCCTAGAAAGCCCATGAATCTGACATTCACTACTGAAGCCTGAAAACTACCTACGTGTTTACCAGGGTTGCACTGTCAAAAGAAGAGTAACTGCAGTAACGCAGGGGTATACAGTGGAATCAATTTAATTTTCATTCATTTCAAAAATATGTAAAAACCATTTGATATGCGAAGTCCAGAACAAAGGGAGGGTGAGTATTAGTTTGTCTAAACAGCAGATTATTTAAATATGAAAGGGTCTTTTAGTGAGAATCCACTATTTGGAACAATGATAGCACAGCAAGTAAAGGTCTGAGCCTGTTGTTAAACTGTATCTCGGTCAGAGTCTTCAGCTTTGTTGGTCCATTCTTGTGGCCCATTCTTCTGAATGACTCAATGTTGTAGGTAAACATATTCCTGGTCCAATTCGTTTATAGAAAAATCAATTCTTCCAAATGGTTCTCAATCATTCAGAAGGGAAGAACTATGGACAGGCAGCTACCTATTTATTCAGTCTAAGAATTGAACAAGTGACATGTGGAGTCGGGGTCACGGGTTCAATTTAATTCAATCAGTGATTGAATATTTGTTTCCTGAATGTTTGTTAAATGTTTATATTCAGGGGGCAGGTAAATTAATTCATAAAAATGGCTTGACTTCAAAGAAGGACTTTCAGCATAATTAAGTAAAAAAAAAATTAGTCACTAGCTGGCAAAGGTATGTGTGGAAGTGAGTGACTCCTTGACTCTCTCCGAGACAAGCAAGCAAAGCAAGATTCAGGATAAAGGTCTTATGAGAGAACAAAAGTAGGATTTCCTGCATGATAGTTCTACAACCAAACACTGTAGGAAGAGATTAGAACTAAAACAGTTTTATGCAACACAACATAATGGGCTCGAATGCTTTACTAAAGTCTAGAACAGGGGTTGGCAACCTTTTCAAACCAAAGAGCGAAACCACATCAAAATTCAGAACAAGTGGCCAACCAAGAGCCGTATAAGAGTGCCCATTTGCATGACTGAAATTATACAACTTAATATTATTGACAACTGACATAATGATTAATAGCATAAATGAAACATTGTACTCATAGACTTTATTTAATGAGACTTCTGCTGCTGCATCTTTTCACACATTTCTTTGAAGTTTACATCGTAACTGATTGACTCTAGCTTCATGCACACACTCAGGCTGTCTCTTGTCAATCTTATGGCGGGGGGGCTGGAGATGTGGGGGCATAAGGAGCTCAGGGAAGGGGGTTCAGGTGTATGATGGGCTCAGGACACAAGGTTGGGACATGTGGGGTTGCAGGAGTGTTATGACGGGAGCTGGTGATGTAGGGGTGCAGGCGTCTGGGTTGGGATGTATGAGAGGCTCAGGGCAGAGGGTTTGGGTGTAGTAATGGATAGGAGTGCTGGCCAGCACTCGGTAACTAAAGAGTTAAACTCAGGTCATTAGCAAGGGTGTTGGCAGGGGGCCAGACTCACCAATGGGGATATAGCACTGAAATCTGAATTGGATATAGCTACCTGGTCTGCTCTTCCTTTGTGTATTTTAAGTAACAGCTTGGAGAGAGCAGAGGCAGGGGCCAGAATTATCATGCCCAGGGCTCGACAAACTGCAGCGAGAGCTACTCAACAGTCCCACACCACGCATGCGCCAGACTGGTACTGCGCATGCACGCAGCGCCGGTGAATGGGGCGCACGGAGAGACCAGCTCAAATCTACTCACCACAGGTGAATAGAAACAGCGGTTTGTCAAGCCCTGATCACGCCTATAAGAAATATTGGACATGGGAGTAACGGGACCTTGAACTACGGATCAGCATGGATCGTGAGTAGAGAGAAATGTGTATTTAGACATAATTAGGGTATTTTTCTGGTTTCGTTTGAACTGCTCTGTGTGAATCCATGCCTCCCCTCCCCCATACACTAAGAGTTGTTCCCAGAGATTTTCTCTGTGTTTTAATGTTTTACTCAGTTGCTCTGTAACACCTAGCAATCAAGTATGCTTTATCAAGTATATCTTTTGTTTTGTTAATAAAAATCACTTTTAAGGCAATGATTTGATTCTTGTGTCCTGGAAAGTAACAGGGATCTTGTGTGTGCATTTACTTGCCCTAAGACTCTCTGGGCGGTCAGCTACCAGAGAGAGACTGCAGTTTGTTTCTCTCTCCCCCTTTTTCAAGCTTTTTTGGAACAAAAGAGCTTGGGGTACCCCTGAGAAAGGAATTTAAGTGTTCCTTCCTGGTGTTTTAGCATGAAATCACTTGATGGTGGCAGCCTTTTGGGGGGGGGGGGGTATCCTCAAGAGCGCCAGTGTATCTGTGACTCTGGGGAGTGGGGGTTTTTTGTAAGAAGAGCTTATAGAGGCAAAGTATTTAAGGTCTTTGCAGGGCCAAAGACCCTGCACTTGGAGAGCCAGAGTGGGGAACAGCCCTGACAGGTGTATAATGGGCTCAGGGTTGGTGTGTGCAAGAGTGTTATGATGCTGCGGCCAGATGGGGACTGGGCCCCAACTGGGGGCTTGTTTGTCAGGCTTCATTTTTAAATAAAAGTAAAATATGATGTGCAACACAAAAGGTTTCAATGTTGTCTTTATTTATGGCAAGGATGGGGAATCTTGTTTGAGTGAAGGAGGCAGTTGTGACTCAAGGCATGGGACTAGCATGCATGAGTTTGGATTGTGACCCAGGGCAGGAGAGAATTGAGACAGGAGCAGGAGGAAGTGCAGGG
Organism: Pelochelys cantorii; assembly: GCA_032595735.1. Taxonomy (NCBI): domain Eukaryota; kingdom Metazoa; phylum Chordata; order Testudines; family Trionychidae; genus Pelochelys; species Pelochelys cantorii. Next base: position 32,189,162 of record CM064332.1, read on the forward strand.
CTTTGGATTGTGATCTAGATCTAGAGCAGGAGGGGATTGTGACCTAGGGCAGAGAACTGGGGTGCAGGGGTTTGGGCTGTGACCTAGGGCAGAGGACTGGGGTACAGGGGTTTGGGCTGTGACCTAGGGCAGAGGACTGGGGTGCAGGGGTTTGAGTTGTGGACAGGAGGGGATTGTGATCTGGGGCAGGAGACTAGGGTGTAGGGTCTGGGAGGGGGCATGAGCTTTGGGGGGGGCAGAGGGTTTGGGTTATGTGGGGTAGGGGAGGCAGAGGGCTGGGGTCCCAGAGGCAGGCTCTGGCCAGGAGACTTACCAGTGAGACTCCCAGCCAGCAGCCCAGCACATTTCTCAGGAGCCTGCTCCACCACCGCACAGGCTGTAGGGCCATGTGCTCTGTCAATAAGAGCCTGAAGGGATAAGATTGGTGCTTCGCATGCTGCCTGTTCTTGAAACAGGCAGCTCCCATTGGCCAGAAACCAGACAATGAGATTGTGCTGGGGGTGGGAGCAGACGTGAAGCACGACTTCCCCCTTCTCTCCTGGCTCACAGTTTGTGAAAAATGGCCTGCAGCTACTTTTCTGAGTGGCATGTGGGGATGGGGCAAGCAGGGGAGTCTGCCTGGAGGCTCCCTGCTGTGTCCGTGGGCCAGATTGTTTTACCCAGGCCTGATATAACGCCAGCGCTGGCTCCCTGCTGAGGGGGGGAATCAAGGGAGGCCTGGGTTCCAGCTTCAAAAGAGCCATATCTGGCTCCCTGGTGAGCCATAATTGGCTCGCAAGCCATAGGTTGCCGACCCTAGTCTAGAATCTTCTTCATTTCTTACTCAATATATGAAAGTATTCTATATAGCTTACGTTTTACACAATATTTGCATGTAACATACTTTTTAAAACTATATTTATTACTAATTTTCTTGGATTCTGTGTGAAAATTTTAATATGAAATCGAAGTGAAAATGAAGCCACTTATCTTACACAACTTACACCGTTTTTATTTAAATGAAACAATCACAGAAACCGTTTCCCTACCTTGTCAAATCTTTGTTTTAAAACTTTCCCTTTACTATTTTTAGCAGTTTACATTTAACATAGTACTGTACTTGCCTTTCTGGGGGTGATGGTTGCTCTGTTGTTGCTCACTTGCATTTCCAGATTCCAAATGTGTGTGGTTGACCGATCAGTTTGTAACTCTGGTGTTAGTAACTCTGAGATTTTACTGTACATTTCTGAGTGTGTGAATAGTTTATTGAAGGGACATAAGACCGCTGAAAATGTGGACTTTAGTCTTACTTAAATACAGTTATGTTTTAAAAAAATACATTATACAATCTTACTATTTTATGCTGTATACCTGTGCAGGTAGAGATGGTGTCTGTAAATAAATGCTACTGTTTATAGGTATTACTGACTGGCTCTATTCTGAAAGCATATTTCTAAGGTAAGTGATTACTTAAAGAATCAGAAATTAAAAAATAACCCTGTCAGCCACTAATGTGAGAAAACATAATAATGAGAGAATTCTTTTCACTGGCAAAAGAGTCAAAGACATCCTCATCCTGAGATAAAGGTAGAGTCAGTGACTGTACAAAAGGGGTGTGGTTTAAGTTTCCTCAGGGAGGTCAGCATAAGCATCTGACAGGAGCCTTGGAAGAGTGGATGACAGAGAAGACTTGGAATGAGGAGGCAGAGGATATTGAAATTAGTTGTGCAAGGAGATTGGATTGGGAACTAAGAGGGTAGGCAAAGATATTCACACAAGCAGCCAGAAGGAAGGTGCAAGGGTGACATCAAGACTGAGTGAGAAGCCCAATAAGGCAGACATGGACTGGAACCGTGTTTCGGCAGGGGAGGGAGGCGGTGGAGAAAGGAGAGACAAACCAGATGAGGATCTAGGGAAAGGGAACTAGGATTGGCTGGGAAAAGAGAGAGACTGGAACATGGTCTGAGGAGGGGGGCAAAATGGACTCAAACCGTGAGTCCAGAGAGGGAGACTAGGACTAGCTGGGGTAAGGAGACTGGGATGAGAAGCCTGAAGAATGAAGACAGAGCAGGCAAGGTTAAATGGGATTGAGATGGGCCAGCAGTGGAGAAGAGACAGGCTGGAGGGGACATTCCAAGAACAGTCAAGCTTGGGGGACAACAAGCAGAATAATCTATGTTAACTAGGGATAAAAAATCTTGATTAATCAGTTAACCAGTTAAATCTTACATTTACTCGGTTTAACCTTGGGTTTATCTACTTTGACCTCACAGTTAACTGGTTTGACCTTAAGTTTAACCAGTTAACCAATTAAGTGGGATGAGGACAGGACCACTCAATGCTGGCTGGCCCTGCCCCAGCCCCCCACGAGGCTGCTACCAGCCTTGCCCTGGCCTATGATGCAATGGGCCGCAGGCAGAGGGCTGCTCCTGGGCATTGGTAAATAGTTACCCAGTAAGCATCACCCAGTATGGGTTAACTGTTCACATTGTTAACTAGAAAACACCCCCACTCCAGAACACAGAACAGAATTCAAGATTCCCACATCTAGACACTCCTCTGCTGTCAGCCAATATCTATGAAACTCACTGACAAAGTATGTTTTTCATCCCCATTTAGTGGTGGTCTTCATACAGGATTACAAATTATCATGATCAATATGCATACAATTTTATCACAGTATAATTAGGCAAAATCCACAAAACAGTCGTGGTAAAATGTACAATATCTGTGAATGGTCATGGCAACAAAAAAACTAACAATTTAACAATGAAGTATTACAGTGCAACGTGGAAGTGTTGACACTAACCCAAAGGCTGGGTAGCCCCCTGATGTGAATCAGTGGTGCAGGTAGAAGCTCCTCCCCAATCCCTACAGCGTGAGACTGAAGACCAAATTCAAAAACATCTTTTAACATGACAGAATCCATGACCTCCCTGTAAGGATGTTAAATTTAGATTAATCAACTAATAGAAGAGTTGATCAATTTGCATTGACTATTTGATTAGTCAATAAGGGCGCCTCTGCCTTTGAAATGGAGAGAGAGCTGGTGGCACTTGCTACATTTCAAATGTGGAAGCACCGCGGGGAGCACGGGGCAAGCGGGGGACTCCAGCAGTCCCCCGCTGTCCCCCAACTCCCTGCTTTTGAAATGTACAAGAGCCCCAGGGCTATCATACATTTCAAAAGCAGAGAATGTGGGGCCAGCAGAGGACTGCTGGAATCCTCCACTGGCCCCCTGCTCCCCACTCACACTTTGCTTTTGAAATGTACAAGAGCTCCATTCTTGCTACATTTCAAAGGCAGAAGCACTGCTAGTTCCCTGCTGTGTCCCCCCCAGCCTCTCCCCAGAGATGGTGCTGGGGGAAACCAGCTTTTAAGCCCACTCCCTCCAGCACTGGCTCCTGCTCCCCCGCTCCTTGCATCCTCTCTCCAATAGAGGCAGCGAGGTGGGGGAAAGCTACTAAAGTCAAGTCAACTATCCGATAAGCATATGCTTATCAAATAGTCGACTGCATCCCTACCTCCCTGACAATCGTAGCCTTACTAATCAGTTACCCTGTTAGCTCTGGGGACAGAAATCTGTGCAGTGGATATACAAATTCCATACCTGCTGATGTCTCATATGAGTGTCAATATGGGATCACATGATGGAATTTCTGTATTTTCAGTTTGCTTTTTTACAATACCTAAGAAATTATACACAAACTCTCCCTCTTCCCCCCCCCCCCCACATTTAAAAGAACATTGTTAAGGTTGCAAGAAGTTAGGAAATAGCAGAATTAATGCTGCCTGTGCAACCCAGCTCTGCCCTCATTTCCCATAGGGGCATGTCAGATGCAGGGAGGAGCCCTGGCCAAAGATCCACCACAGAACACGTATTCTCTGTTTTCAAGGGATCACAAGAAGCAGAATCTAAGTTAGAGGAGGCTCGTGGTCCAATAATACAGAGAATACAAAATTAACTTAAACCTATCTTTGTCCTTCACCTCTTCCATTTCTGACCCAACTGAAGGTCTGGAGAAAACTGAAAATCAAGCAAAAAATTGCAAAACAAACATTTCAACCAAAATAGATCAGAGTTCGGAGTTTGTAATAGAACTTGAACTTGTATTTCTATTCATACATTTGTAATTAATATTCTAACTTGAAGCTAAATCCTCAAGTTCTTACTCAGCCAGTGGGAGTTTTGTGTTCATAAAAGCTAATTATTTAGTTGACTTTAACCTTTTAGGATCTTTTTCCCCACGAAAACATCTACTGGGCTACAGGGATGTGAAAGTGTAACCATATAAATGGTTAACTGATATGCCTAGTCTTATTGGTTAATGTTCACAATTAAACACAGGCTCCCGGTATGTGCAGGGAGCCAGCTTAAAAGCCAGCTCCCCCACATACCAGTTCCTGGGGAGCCGCCTGCCACCCTGCTGCCTCTGAAAGAGAGGCAGCAGTGAAGGTTGGCAAGCGGGAGCCGGTACACGTGGGGAGCCAATTTAAAAGCTAGCTCCTGATGCACACCGACTCCTGGGGAGCCTCCTACCACCCCACCCCACCTGAAATTTTCAGCAGTTACGTGGTTACTTAATTACATGCATTTTAACATCCCTATTAGGCTAAGCAAGACTTGTGAGAGTTCTGTACAGTGCCAGTGCAGCAGGCATCCTACGATCCAGCAAGCCATATCCATGTCCTTAATGCCTTCACATATCATAATCATTTTGAAAGCTTCAACACATGTCTTCTAATGATGTCACTCTCTAGAATAAGATATGCAAATTAGAATGCTAGAGAGAGTTTTAATTGCATTATATCATTTAGAATTGTAAATTGTCAGTTAGTTACTGTCCAGGTAGGGCAATCAGGAAAAGAGAAGAGAAATATTCTTTTAGATGTCTGACCCCAAAATGAAATAGACTTACATTACTAATAGGCATATTAATATGCTTTTCAGTCACATGTTGAACAGTGGGTAAACACAGATAGCCTCAGGAGGTCATCAGCTTTTCCTTATAAATGCTTTATGAACCCTGGCTTCAGTGTTTTGGGGTCCTCAGGCTGTACTTCATATATTGTTTTTAAAGCTTATTGTAAACCCCGAGGAAAAAAACTTAGATCAAATACAGTTTGGCAGGTAAAGGGCATTCTAGAAACTGCATAAGCATGCCTGCTAAAGGGGGAATGCATTCACGGGATAAGAAATCTTTTCAATGCTGTGCAGAAGGAAGTCTCTCCTGCAGAATTATTTCTCTTTGTCCCAACTATTCTATCCCTTTGAAGGGCTGTTGGATGCTCTATTTTTTTTAAATAAACAAATGATTACATTCATTACTAGTCCTAATCCAGAATGTGGTGTCACTCCATTTTTATTTATATACTAGATAGAAAATTCACCCAGCATGGATCAAGTCCTTAACTCAATTTATTTTTTATTTTTGGAAAATAAAATGAAAATGCACATGCTTCATTTACAACATTGCTCTGGGATGGGGATGGGAATTAGGGATGACAATGTGTAGCTGTTTATATGATTAACCAAAAGGCTCATCAGTTAATTCTGTTATACGCAGCACCCTCTACCCTTCTCCATGCTGCCTCTGGATAAGAGGCAGCTGGGGGGGAAGCAGGTAGCCTGCACAGGGAGCCGGCTTTTTAGCCAGCTCCCCACATGTGCTTGCTCCCATAAATTTGTTCCCCCGAGCACTGGCTCCCGCAGAGCCACCTGACTCCCCCCTATGCACTACTGCCTCTCTGATAAACAGGCAGCAGCGCAAAGGAGAGGGAGGCAGGAGCTGACCAGCTCCATGCACATGCCGGCTCCTACAGAGCCACCTGCTCCCCACACACACAACCTGCACTGCTGCCTCCCACAGGGGCAGCAGCATGGGGACGGAGAGAGGCAGGAGCCAGTGCCCATGGGAAGCCAGCTTAAAAGCCCACTCCCCATGAGCACCGGTTCCTGTTTGCTATCCCGTGTGTAAACACGTAACCGCTGGAAATTACTGCAGTTACCATTTACAAAAGTAAACACATTTTAACATCCCTACTGGATATGAGGAGTTCACTATGCAGGCTGCCCTGGGAGAGAGGACTACCCCAGCCACCTCTCACCACAGCAACTTGGGGCCAGGTGGGAAGCGCCTCTACATGGCCACTGTAGCTCCTTTGTTCTTACCTCCACTGCTATGTTGCTACTGTATGCATAATCAGATGCAGGAGCTGCAAACCAAAGGTTATGAGAATGAAGCATTGTTGCATACGTTGTGTACCCACCACCCCTCTGCTCCATACAGTAAATATAAGAGCTTTGAAACTTTTAGGTTTCATTTCCACTTACTCATCGAACCTAAAACAAGTAGTATCTAAATTTTAAAGACTAGCAATTTTTGTGCCTAATTGAAGACACCTTAAAGGAGTGCTTGATGCTCAGCATTTTCTGAAAAAAAAAAACCCTGGTGTTTAACACACACCATTCTGGGCACCCAAAATCACTACCCACTTTTGAAAATGAGGGCCATATTGACTTATTTTCCAGAGTAGCATTTAACATACATAGAGACATATATGTATATTAAAACAGAATAATTTTTAGGAAACAACCTTCAGAAATTCGTAACATTCATAAGGACTTCCTCTAGTGATAGCCAAACTAAGAAACATACAGAGTAATAGAAAGTTGGACGAATGAGATCAAGTGTTGTACTTTGCATTATTATAATACTTTGCACTTTATTAGTGCCTACTATCTGAGGATCTCAAAGCTTTTCAAATATTAATGAAGCTTTATCATACCCACTGAGGAAAGAAGGTTTTATTATTCGTTTTATCCACAAGAGGAAATCTGTTATTCAGCCACAAGATCAAACTTCTTTTCTTTACTGGCACACAGTATAGTAAATCAGCAGAAGAAAAAGCCGATGGAAAAAGTTTTGAAAAGAAATTGAGGCTGCAATTCCTTTAAAATACATCGGTCTATTCTCTTTGCATAATTAAACTCCCATCAAATGGAATACAAAAATTATATCAACCTGATAATTTTAATTATCTATGATAATCCAGACCAAAGCTAATTTATGTGACACCTATCTTCTTTTCCATTGAGACAGAACCTCAACAAGGCATTTGAATATTTCTTACAAAATCACTTACCTCTAGCAAGTACATTTGATAATAATACAGAATTTCACAGCTGCCAACACTCAAACTCTTACGTTACTATACTATTACTCTCATCTCAAGTTTTTTGGACCATTACATTTGTGAATTTGTCCAACTGACCACTCAGAGATTTCATCTGACAACGAGTAGAGACCTTCATTGAACTAGATCCGCAGAAAAGCGATAAAGTCTCTGATATAGATGAGGCAGACCAACAAAGAGGGTATATTCAATATACCCAAGACAATTATTCAAGAATCCACCACTGAAGAACCCAAGTTTTAATAGTCTGGCTATTGTGTCTCAAGTATTTCAACCTATTTAGTTCTATGGAGAACACTTAGCCCTTCTTTTTGATGCTACATTTGTAAGACTACTTCTCCTCTTGCCATGAAAACCACCCAGACCTGTCTACTGTCACTTTCCATATTACTGTATGAGATGTTGGATGGGTATACTTATATAGCTCTTATGAGCTCCTTGATTCCAAAACACAAACACAGGTGGGAAGTCAAACTGAGTTATATCAGAATTGGATAATCATGGAAGACTCAGAATTACTGGTCTCTCTTGGCTTTAATGTTCTCCTTCACTAAGTGTAGAATAGTATGATTGTTACATTAATATAGTATGATATTGTCCATTTCCAAAAAGGTAAGTTACTTTGCAGTCAGAATCTGTAAACTTAGGATATAGCTCTAACTACAGAAAGAAAGTTTCAGGGGGATTAGTCTGTAACTGAAAAAACTTAAAAAATAACAAATAGTCTTGCAGCACCTTAGAGACTAACAACATTTGCAGATGGTATCATGAGCTTTCGTGGGCACAACCCACTTCTTCAGATGAACGGAGTTAAGGAGTCTCAGTTCCAAATAAATAGCAGAGAAAGAGAGGGTTGGGGAGAAAGAAAGAAAAAAAGGGGGGAAAATTGTTAATTAGAGTGTCCATGCTAAATGAAGCTGATGGAGTGGGTACTAAGTGCTTTTAAGTAACTGGTGCTTGGTTTTTTATGTCATTAGGATGTGGAGTGGAGTGTGCCATCCACACGAGGTCTTTGTTTAATCTAATTTTAACATCCCTAGAGAGGTCTAATCAACTAATCAAACAGTCAATGGAATTTCCATTGACTATTCAATTAGTCGATAAGGGCGCTTCTGCTTTGAAATATAGCAAGAGCATGCCCAGCTGTTGCTACATTTCAAAGGCAGAAGTGCCCAGCAGTGTTCCGCCTTTGAAATGTACAAGAGCCCCAGTAGGGGCTCTTGTGCATTTCAAAGACTAAAACACCACATGGAGCCTGGGGCCAGCAGGGAACTCAGAGTCCCCCGCTAGCTCCAGGCTCCATGAGACGCTTCCACTTTGAAATGTGCAAGAGCCCAAGCAGGGACTCTTGTACATTACAAAGGTAGAACGCCACTGCTGCGCCCCTGCCCCCTCCCATTGAGCTGGAGGGAACCAGCTTTTAAGCTGACTCCTCCAAGCTCCCCTTCTTCTTCCTCCTCCCCCCACCCTCCCACACTCCCGCTTCCACTTTCTGATATAGGTAGTAAGGGGGGGAAGCAACTAGTCGACCAGTGTGTCGACTATCCAATGAATTTTTGCTTATCAGATAGTCAATTAGTCGATTAGTCACTTACATCCCAGATCTCTGTTGCAGGTATCAAACTTGTAAATGAAATTAAGTTCTGCAGCCTCAAGTGCATTTCCTGAGAAAACTACCTTCATTAAAGACATTTGTTCGTTTTCAAATATTGTAATATACACAAGCATTTTATGCACGTCCTTGATCAAGAAGATCACAGTATACATGGTTTTGTGAGAGACTGCATATACGTTCATTTCTTTTCAAAGAGACTGAATATTTACATTGTCAGACTTGAAAAGCAATAAAAGCTACAAAGCACAAAAAAGTTCCAGGATGACAATCACTTTTTTCTCAGGAACTTTGCTGCCATCAAATACATACATACATACATACATACATAACAGGGTCAGAAAATATTCAGACTCTACAAAATAGATCAGCTATAAAATATTTTACTGCACTGAATGCAAACAATGTAGCCTGATGCTTTGAAAGCCTGACATGAACCCACGGAAACTGCCTATTAAAACTAATCTAATCACCACTTCATGGTTTTGGTGGTATTCATTGCAGAAGATTTTACCAGCAATAAGCTGAGTATCAAGCATTTGTCTGAACACTGAGAAGTAAGAAATGGACAACAAAAAAAGCTTTCAAAAAGTCTCATGTAATGAAAGAATTTTCCTGTTACCTGAGCAGAGTAGAATCATAAGTTTCATCACAATCTGCCACTAGGTGTCTTCACCACTAATAGCATAATCAGGCTGTATTTATACAATATTCTCTTCCCACTCCCAGACATTATGGAACATGCTCTCTTTTGTTCATAAAGGTTTGGGGAGCATAACTTGAATAAAGCTTGTAAATACATAAAGGGAAAATGAGAGGATAATAGACTAACCTCATGATGGGGGGGAAATGGAAACCTACAATATTCTGTTGCCTAGTGTTAGATAATGCTTAATTTTTGCTGGTCCTTACCAGGGCCAAGTCCTGGCACCTCCAGACTTGACAGTTAATAGTCCCAGCACCTCTGGGCTTGCTATATCAGCTATGAAAGAAAAAGTGTTTGAACCCCAGCACCTAACTGCTTGAGCTTCAGCATGTCTTTCATTACAAATTAATGCTGGCTTGCAGTGATTCCCAAACCACAGAAAATTCAGGGCTCAGTTTTGAAGAAACCTCAGCTAGTCTGGAATGAACTTGCCTGACAGTTATAGTTTTGCATTGACATCACGGAAAAATTATACATTTCAGAATTGCTTTATTATAAAACCAGGTAAAGAATAATGTTTTAAACTAATTTTCATTTTAAGATTTTCAGTTAACTTGAGCCTGAAACTCAGAGGCGTACAATACACTTAGATCAAAATAAAGAAAATGTTTGCACAAAGCCCTACAAAGTAAAATAGCTGTGTTTCATGTAGCTCTAATTTTGACTCACATGCTAATGATAATTTGTTCTTCCTCAGGTTTCCTGTTCATACTAGGCAAAGAAGAATATTTTACCCTGCTTTAATTTAACAAAACATAAATGCTTTTGAGCAAAATGTGATGGGCTTTTTTGCACATTCCTGTATGTAAGAGGGATGCTCTTTCCCTTACATCGTGTGCGCATCTGCAGCAAAATATATTTAATATATACAAAATCTGAAATGAAACAATCCTTATTACACCATCCAAGGAACTCAGATGACTACTTACCCATTATTTAGCTAAGATCAAGTGTAGAATCTCTTTAATAATACCTGATACCTCTTCTATCTAGAGATTATATCCTGCATTTGCAGGGCATTGACTCAATAATCTAATAGGCCTTTTCCATCTCTGACTTCTATTAGCCTATGAATCATAACAAAAGGACCATTAGGCAAACCATAATTGTGGGAACAGCCTTTGACACATGAAACTAACTACTGTCATGATACAGGAAAAACCCTAAAATTACAACATGGACAGACAATTGAAATTAAAGCTTTCACTTTACTTGGGTGTTAACTTGCATAATTAAAATTGAGACAAAATTTCAGTCAGGCACAACAAAGGCAAATATATTTCACATATTTTTTTCCTTATGAGGTAAATATGCTGTCTTTACTGCATAGAAAATGCTGTGTTGTTACAGTAATAACCATCTAGTCACTGAGTTTCTAGGACATTTCCCATAGCTTCTGTGCCTATAAACTTGCCCTATAGTCTAAACCAATAATGGCATACTGCCCTTGCTCTATAGTGGAAAGCCGCATGTCTTATCTTCCAAATGAGATTTAAAAAAAAAAGGCAAGCATATTGCCAAGGTTTGCTATCTCAGCTATCTGTGGAGGACTCAGAAAAATAAGACATACTCTAACAGCACTGTCTACCACATGCCACTTAAAGAAGGTCATCTGATGATTCACAGCTTCCACAAGCTGAAAAGATGAGTAAGAAACAAAATCATACATTTTAATCTATTTATAGATGATGTAAAACCACACATTAATGTAGCAAATTTATAATTTTATAAATAAGACCAGCAAAATCTCCAAGCTCCCCTTAGTGCAGGGGTGGGCAATAATTTTTTTTGAGGGGGGGGGGGCACTCCAAGACTTTGCAAAGTGGTCAAGGGCCACATTTTTCTTTTGAGGATGCGCAGGGTCTAGAATGGAGGTTGAGCATAGAAGGGCGCACTGGGTAAGGGACGGGGGTGGACAGTGTGAGGTCTGAGAGGAAGTTTGAGCAAAGGGGGAGGGTGACCTGGGTCAGGAGATAGGGGAGTAGGATCAGGGAGGGGGCATGGGTGCAGAAAAGGATTCTGGCCTGGGAAAAGGGCACTAGGAGGGGGTGCAAAATCTGGGAGGGAGCTGTGACCTAGGAAAAGGGGGTGCAGACTACAGGGGTTGTGGGTGGTAACTTTGGGCAGAGGAATGGGGTGCAGGGTCTGGGAGAGTGTTTGGGTGCAGGAGAGGATTCTGGTGTGGGGGAACAGTGTAGAAGGGGCTACAGAGTCTGGGAGGGAGTTGTGCAAGGAGGTGCAGAGGGTTTGGATGGTGACCTGGGGCAGCGAGTTGGGGTATAGGAGCAGCTGGGGTGCCAGAAGCAGGCTCTGGCTGGGAGTCACTTACCTAAGCCAGCAGCCCTGCAGCACCCCAAAGGCAGGCTGGGCTCCCTGCCTGCTGCAGCACCAAATCAATTAAAACTGCAGGCTGCTCCCCCTCACGTGGCTCTCACTCCAGAAGACGGAAGAGACTTGTGCTGTTCCCATCCTCCAGGATAATCTCTCAGCTCCTATTAGCTGGCTGTTTCCAGACAATAGGAGCTGAGAGACTGGCTGGGGTCAGTTCCTATTGGTCGGTTGTTTCTGGCCACTAGGAGCTGAGGATGGGAATGGGGAGATAGTACAAAGCTTCCCACTCCCTGAAGAGCAGAGACACATGCGGACTGAGTTTTACACCACACAGCTACGTGCCTGAGGGTCCCAACATGGTGGTCTGCAGGCCGGATCCAGTGGCTTGCTGGGCCAGATCTAGCACCCAGGTCGTATTTTGCCCAGCCCTGCCTTAGTAGAAGGCAGAAAACTTCACACATTTATATCTGTTGAGGTCACACACACACACCCCCCATTCTCCTATCATTGAAATAGGGTCCCCCTTCTCATGGAATTGGCAAGAATTTTATCTCCCTAAATCAATGTATCTCACGGAATTTGTCTATGTGTAAGCCTTGTTTCCTCTCATAGTTTTCTCTTCCCTCCTACCGCCATCAGTAGCCAAACTGAAAACTCACTTGACACTCACTGCCTCTAAATTCACCCTCCACAAAGTCTGATATCATGGAAGAGGAATTTATGCACAAGCTTATCTTTAAGCTTGTGAGCAATTCCCCTGATTTCAGTTGGACTATTCAACAACCTTAAAGTTAACCATGCACCTAAGTGTTACCAGTAGCATGACCTTACTAAGCAGTAACTTGCACTTGACAGGCCCTTCAACACATGACCCACCATCTCCCAAACTGCAGAAAGCATTTTAGACCTAGGGACAGATTAAGACATGTTGAGGCCCAAACTATGTCATGTTTCAGAGACCCCATAGAAGCAGCAAAAAAAATGGATTATTCTAACAAAAAGGACAATGAAAATATAAATAATATAGCTATATATTTGTATATCAGTACATAACAGGATGCAATAATAACGATTTTTTTTATTTAGAGGGCCCTCATAATCTGAGGCCCTAAACTGTATCTTAGCTTGTGCATAAATCTGCCACTGCATAGACCCCTACAAATATCATAAATGAGAAAAGGAACATGCTATGAAGTTGTCTTTCCTCAGTTCCATGCTTTTCCAGCCCTGATCTGTGATCCTTTCTACTTAGAGAAACTGTGGGAGCATTTAGACCTTAGATCTTAGCAGAATGCCAATTAACACATTCTATTACATAAAATGTTTTTTAAAAATACTTTCAAGTAATGATTTTCTTCAGTTTTCAACAAATATGCACAATACATAGAGTATTATTTTAAACACAAGTTGCTCTCATTAGCAGATTAACTTAAACATACTTTTAATACATGCTCCCTTTTCCCTACTTTCTTCCAAAAACAATATTTAGGCAATGGATGCTCATTAAAGACGCTCTGTATGGTTTCACCTATCTACAATTGTCATAAAGAAAAAATACTGACACACAATGCCACTTCCTTACTTTTTATTTAAATGCAGATTCACTTCTCCTGCTTAGAATTGAAAACTGGAGCCAAACTACTGCATTAAATTGTTGTACAAGCTTTCCCACACAGCTGTGCCAATGCACCACAAAGCAGACTTGTAACACATCTGCTCTTCCAGTCCCAGCCCTCTGCTGAGGAGAAAGCTGCCAACTGTGCCTAGTTGTGCCAAACCAGTGGCAGAGGGTTTTTTTAATTATTGATGTGGACACACGTCCAGTAGGGACTAGGGGGAGACTAACATTTATTACTATTTGTGACTAGCAAGATTTGAAAACAGGTCTTTTTGAATGGCAATGGGGAGAAATACAGTTTTTGCAATACTATGTTGTATTAACACTTCTATTTAAAAATTCTGTTTTAATTGGGTTTATGAGTTGGCAATAGCTTCCATAGTTGTGCATGATGCTAACCTGAAACGCATTTTTCTAATTAAACCCTTTATATTAAGGAATATACAAAATACATTTTTAAAATCTATACAAATAGACCCTGGCAGGGAACACTATTGATTCAATGGGTATTCATATAGGTACATGGGCTGATGCAAGCAAATCTTCTTAGGTTTGGACCTTAATTGTTAAATAAACATATATGGGTTTTTGTTTTTTGGTTTAGGATAATGACTTTAAAAACATTGTTTTTATGTTTTTCATGAAATTTTCATGTTTTATAAAAAGCTTTTTTCATAATTTTTTAAGTCCAAAATTAATCCGGTTTTGAAAATTCACTAAATATCCAATTTTTCAACCCTTACTCATACTAAGTAGAACCTTACTATAGTCTAATAGTGTTTGAAACATGCCTTTAGGGAAGCAGAGAATACATTAACCACTGACTTGAATGAAAGCAAGCGCTAAAATATAAGCAACAATCCTGCACCTGCAGGAAATGGACTCAATGGCAGCTGAAGCAAGATTAATTCTAAAATTGCAACCTTATTACAATAAAATAAATTACCATTATTGAAGCCCAGATATTGAGGCCCCTTAAATATTTGTGTTATTCTTTTTCCCCCAAAATGCCTTCTAACTTTTTGACATCCTCTTATAATTAAATACTTGGGAGAGACGACAATATTCCAGGAAGTACTTATTCCTCATATAGAGAAGAACTATCACTTCCCAGATCTGTCCCATAATATTTTTGCCATTGCAACTACAAATCATGTTTGCCTTTTTCTTGTGTTGCTGTGTCACATTGCAAGCTCACATTAAACCTATTTACTTTTAGCTCTGGTTTAACATCACTACTTTCCAGATTTCCTTCCTACTGCCTGTTTTGTGTTATTTTACAACAACTAACAAAATGTGAATTAACCTGAAAAGAATCGTAATCCGAATCAGATCCACTCAGACAGACCCTTACAAATTATACAGAACACCTTACTTCATTCAGTGTGACTCCACATGGATCTGCTTTCAAGAGCAAGATCCATAATTCTAACCTCTCAGTGTCCACTTTGTATTATTTATCTGTCCTTGCTGATGTTTGCAACTCCTCCCAAGTTACTATTAGCTACGAATTACATTCACTTTCTATTTACCTCTTTTCTCAAATCATTGCTAAATATGTTTATTGAATATATTAGCTTAATGCTGATTACTGTAGCACACTACTTTACACCTCGCAAAACCTGATATATTGTTGTTTATCTTACCATTTTATTTATGGCCCTTCACTTGTTTTCATTCATGTGAAAGTGCGCATATGCTAACCTAGCCAGTTTGAATTAATCTTTGAAATAAGATTTTGTGAGGTAGTGTATCAAAAGTCCAAATATATTACATCCACTGTGATCCCTTTCATCTACTAACTTTATAAATAATTATAAAAAATTACTGAGTTTGGCAATATTTCTTCTGTATAAAAACACTCATTTATATAAATTTCCTTAATAAACATTGTATTTTTCATCCTAACTAAATACTTAGTCCATCTGTATCTAAAATATACTGTAAATGTTTCCAGAAAATCCATATGTTTTCTGTTCACAAAAATAATTATTATTCCAGAATCAAAATTTACAATGAACTCTACATGACATACTTTTCTAGGAATACAAAAATTTCTTAACAATGACTAAATGCCTACATCTAAACGCTTTTTGAAATTGTAACTCACTTTTTTTCTATGACTCAGGGTATGTCTATGCTGCAGAGTTTTTTTCGAAAAAATGACTGTTTGTCTGAAAAAAACTTCACTTACATCCACACTGCAATTGCGTTCTTTTGAAAAAAAATTGAAAGAACAGAGGGGTTTTTCCGACAGTAGTAAACCTCATACTATGAGGAAGAAGCCTTTTTCTGAAAGAGCTCTTTTGGAAAAAGGCATGTGTGGATGGGGAAGAGGGAGTTCTTTCAAAAGAAGAGGAAAGAGGAAAAAGCACAGGTGCCCTGGTGGCCACTCCATCCACAGTAATCACAGCTTAAATGCAAGATAGTATCCATTCAGTGTGGACACTATCTTTCAAAAAAGCAGATCACTTTTTCGATGTGCTTTTTCTGTGTAGACGCTCTCTTTCGGAAGAAGATCTCTTCCGGAAAAGCTTCTGAAAGAAGCCTGCAGTCTAGACATAGCCTCAGAAGGTATTGATAAATTAACAAATAACCTGATATTCACAATTAATGCTAAATAACCATGATCTCACCCTGTTTACTGTGATACGTACATGAGCACCTTCTTATGGTTATCTAACTTTATTTATCCCATTTAACTTATACTGTTTTATTTTGTGAATCTGTTCAAAATATAAAGTTTTAGAAAAATGCACTCTAAAAAGCAGCTATAACTATGGCTTCAGCATATACATGTGATCCAGTTAAGAACAGACTATAAGTTGTGTGTGCTCAGTATTTATAAGCAGGAAAATACAGTGCATTCAACATAATTTTTAATTTCCTAAATCCTAACTTTGGAAATTAGGATCTTGTTAATTTGTAATATTATAACAGTCTCTTCCAACATACAAACACTCCTAGTGTAACTCATAATTACTTTTAATATAAAGGCAAATGGTATAATTTTCAAAGCCACAGAAGAGACTTTAGATTCTATGTCACTTTTTAACCCAAATCTCCAGTAATTCGAGAGATATGCTGATATTTAGAAGGAATTTTTCCAGTGTGCAGGATGTGTAACCTAACATTATGATAAAAATATCAGAATTTGTGAGACTAGTTTCCAAACATTACTTTGCAAATTGATCCTTTCATGAACAGATGCTGAAACCAGGGATGCTGCTACACTTTTTGGGCTTGAAGTGGTTTCTGTTATACACTAGGTTTACAGTTTGTTCAATGGCTCTCATCACTCCACTATTACAATTGTTCCAGCACCCATGCTTTATGGCCAACAGACTAATTTAGCTTGCCTGGACACAGATAGGCAATAAATTTCACTGCAAACTGGGGCTGGAGTTATAATCCCAGACCCCAGGCCACTGAAGCTGAGCACGTCACAGTAATGATGAGTTCAGACTCCAGGGAGAGCATACAGACCAAACTGTTCATAAAGCATCCACTCCTAGAAACTCCATGAAGTAAACCAACCCTGACATCATTTCGAGAGAAAGCTACTCACCTGCCCTTCCACCTGGAGGTAAGGAGCTGTCATAGCGGCTGACAAGAAGTAAGTGGAGATAAAAACAGAAGAAATATCTGGGACGAAAAAAATGTCAAACCTTACAAAGTTAGGAATGTATTTAAAGAGAATAACATTTAAAATAATCCTACAGAATTAGCAACGTCAGGGATAAGGAAAAAAAGTGATTAGTGGTATGTTATAGTTTCTAAATCACCTGAAGAACTGCCCGCCAAGCGTATCTCACAGAGTTAGCACACAGAAAAGGTTTTGCATGCCATTTATATACACTGCCTATAGAAATAAGTGTGTGCATATAGTTTTCATTTAAAACTGTTATATTCAGCCATTACCTATGAACATGTTAAACTAAACATACAACCACAGCTACAACTATTGCATAGACACACTACACCGCAGATACTATACCACACAGTGTACCACGTTCTATATTTACCAAGCCACAACTATAGCACAATCACAGTCATTGATTCTTTTGTGAGCACCAGACTAGATTACAGTTATTCTTTGGGTCTCTACCTGGCACCCGCCTCAGAAACTTCATCTGGTGCAGATTGTAGCTACCTGTTTATAGTTCTTTCATGAATTACATCTGTGCTTTGGCTTCCAATTTGCTTCTGGGTGCAATTCAAACTTCTGATTTGATCTCTAAAGCTCTCTCAAATTTGGGCACTTTGTATTTTGGAGACTACTTCTCTCCCCATATTATAACCCAGCTACAGAGAACATCTCAGTCTCTCAAGGTCACATTCTCTAGATATGGAGGATGGGGGCAGAATCTTAACAAAGGGAGGGGGGAGGGCCAGAACTCTGCAATTTGTTCTTCAACTTTCATCCAGCAGTCCTTTAAGACATGCTGCAAAGCTTGTTCCTTCTTATAGGCTCTTTTTGATGGTACTATTTGAGAAAGTTGGAGGGGAAGGCTGTTCTAGATTTAAAGGAGGTACTTTAGCCATTAATAAAGATGTTAAATCAAATTGAGCCTAAGAGTATGCTTTGCTGCACGTTGCTGGACAAGACGGCCCCTCAATTCTGCATTTTTTACTTACTCCTTGGTCCAGAGTGCAACCCTATAATTCAGTAATTAATATTTCACTAATCACTTTTTTCCTTAATATTTTAGGGCAAATCACAAGTCACCTTTGGGTTCTTGTGGCAGGTGAGAGAACAAATTGTTGTGTTTTTTGTGGGTTTTTTTTTCTTTTTGGCTTGGTTGCTTTATTACTTCATTACAGAAATTGTAATGATGGGTAAGGTAACTGTATTACACTGTATTATTTTGTATGTGATTTTAAGCAATGTCAGACTGTCTAAAGCTTTGGATGGGTGTGTTTTAGAAAAGAAAAGAAAATAGGGCTAGCAGATACCTAATGTTGAAGATTTATTCTATTGATTTAACTGTGCCTGAAGGGACACATTATGTGACAATACTGCACTGAGGGGTATTTGTTTCTTTTGATAAAGTACTTCGATCCTCAGGGCGGAAGTACATCTCTCACAAGTACTGCACTCAAGCATACATGCACAACCATGGCCACACAATTTTTTAAAATTTACAAGGGACTGGTTGTCAGACGCACTGGAATCTTTTTATGCCATGGATACGCTGTCAGGGAAAGATGCACAAAAAACTTTATACATAGGGGGAAAGTGTTATTTTATTAGAATCTCTTTTCTCATAAACGGGCAGATGCATAAAGTTTAAAATTACAGTACTCTTTCACATTGTTTCAAATATCTCTTTATCTAAAATGTACAATAAAGATTAAGTACCAAAACAATAGGGCCAAAATATTACACCAATTCTTCTATCACACTCAGGATTCCAGATTGACCTCCTGATCCTACACAAACCAGATTTGATTTCTTATTAAAAGAACAAATATACACCAGATATAATTTCAGCATATATGCAGCCTATTCAGCAAAGGTGTACTTGAGAGTTTATATTCCATAATCAATCAAAAAAGTCACTTATTGGTCTGGTACACTTTCTAGCTTGTAGAAGACACCACATTTGAGATTCAAATGCTGACACACACATCATTTTTACAAGTACGATCATCTAAATCTATTTACAATAGTACTCCTTAAATGTATACACTAAGGTAATAAGCATACCACATTTATTGAGTATCTATATTAAGCATCAGATATTCAGAATCCATTGCCTTTACATCTTACAATTGGTCATGCTACATATATCTTTCTTTTTAAAGAAAAAACAAATCATCTGTTTTGTCACAACAACTGCTCTATTTACAATTATGTCATGCTCAACTGCAATAATACTGTTATTTACCTAAACACACTTGTTTAAAAACCAAAACAAAGCTTAAATCCCAGACATTTCTTTGCAGACGAGCTCCCTGTTTCCAAACCAGCCCACCACACCAACCAGGCAAAAGCTACATTTTACTAAAACAGAGAACCAGGAAGAGAGACAAAGCAGCACGCCATATACAAAATGTCAACATGTCAAAACATTAATGAATACCAATATCTCCCACCACACCAGAACCGGCTGTAAAGGTTATTTAGGGCTAACACCCTCCAAGGGCAGATTTTGCAGTTATAGATTTTATTTTTCTTAGCTTAAAAATGAGCCACAGGTGTGCCAAGTATGTCCTGAGGTATGAAGCCAGGCCAAGGATTCCTGCAAAGGATGAAGTACAAAGAACAAGGATTTTCAAGTTCTGACTGCAAACATGAATTCCTCCTGTCTTATTTCTAACTGTACATTCTATAAGTAAGTATGGTAATTAAGTAAACGACTAAGAAAACAAGCATTGTTGGTTGCATTCCAAAATTAATAAAGCTCCAGTAAGGGTCTGCCTACTGTAGTTCATCTTTGCAATATTTCATTTAAAAGTAGCAGTTTCAGAAGGTGTTGCATAGCTTTCTTGTCCCTAAGTCACCAGTTATGAAGTATCTCAGAATAACTGCAGACAAATACAATTTTTATAGGACTCAGCTTAATACATGAAAGCCCCCCTTTTTATGTTATCCAGGCCCTAAGATAAATGATGCTCAAATTAAATGTCAAAAAAAAAATCTATTGTATGAGCAAACACCTGACCTAAATCTAGCATATCTTGTTTGTCAAGTGTGCAAATTCTAATAAACTTTGGAAAGTGATGTATTTGTGCAACCCCAATATCCTCCCAAATTAAACACAGGTAGGTGTTCCAATTGTTTTTGGAGGGAGCCACAGACAATTCACCCCCTCCATATGGAAATGCTGTATGGACTTGGCTGGAAATGGAAGAGTGGCTTTCAAAGAAAGATTGACACAGCTCATCAATTGTCCTGATTCTGTTTCACTTACACTTCAGGGTACAGAGAAGGAGACTCCTCTTAAGTCGATTAAGTTACACTAGGGCAGGCATGTCAAACTGGTGTTTGGTGGGCCGCATACAGACCAATCAATATTTTTTGCAGCCCACCAGTACATTTTTATAAAGGAATAAAGTGCGACCCACTGGCCGCTCAGAGCACAAGGCTGAGCGCAGATTACAGCTCCGCGCCGCAGCGACTGCTCATGGGGCCACTCTGCACACGGCATGCAGCATGTGCTCATGGCCAACCGGGCTGCTCCGCACACAGCACCCAGCATGTGCTCATAGACGGACAGGCTGCTCTGTGCTGGGTACTCTGCGTGCACGCTCACAGCCCGCCAGGCCGCTCTGCGCTTGGTGCCCAGCACATGTTCACAGCTGGCTGCTGTGCTCACACCACCCTAGCGCCCAAGGAAGAAATGTGTGGCAGCAGGAACGGCAACTCCCGGACCCAGGTATTAGATTGGGGGGGCTGGGAGTGCCTGGCTCTGGGGGAGGGAGGAGGCATTAGGTTGGAGAGGGGGGCTGGCTCTGGGGGAGCAGAGGGAGATTGGGTTAGAAGAGGGATATGGGAGTGCCTGGCTCTGGGGGAGACGAAGGGGTTATTTTGTTAATATTTTGTTTTTTATTTATTTATTCCCAAATAAAATCCCAATATGTATATTAATTTTATATCAATACATGTCAATGTTTTGCAATTGCACGAATATGTTCATACAAAATCCCAAACTTATAAAGTATCTGAAATGTTCACAGAAGCCTGTTCTATTTGATTAACCATGGTCGACACTTGTTTTTATTTCAACAACATAAGGTATGTATCATATAAAAATTAAAAAGTACCTTCAATTTGTTTAAATTAAAAATTATTTTACATGAGCAAATAATTTTACACATCAAATTATTGTATTGTTAAAATAGGACGTGAAAGATCATTATAAAATATATCTAAAACATAATCTATAGTAATAAATAATTACAACTTTTTTTATAAAGTACATTTTCTTTGGTGGCCCTGAAAGCTATCGGTTTTCGTTTGTGCGGCCCTCAGTAGGCTTGGACTTTCACATGCCTGCAGTAGAGTAAGGTCAAAACCAAGCCGTAAGTGTCCAAGTAGTAGGTGCTGGGGAAGCAGGGCCTGAGGGGCAGCTCAGGCCTGGCTGGAGTTTTTCTTGCTCTGGGCCATGGTACACAACTCGCAACAAGAAGGGTGGGCGCTTCCATCAGGGCCCCCACCTCAGGCGGCTCCTGCTGACCTGCCCGCTGCAGATACGTCTGTGCCCCTGCTTCTCCCACTTGCACTCCACCTCGTGCCGGCACCCTCCAGCGCAGCGCTCCTTGGGGCCTCACTCCCCTGCCTGCCTGGCGCCCAGCCCGCCTGCTCTCGGGCCCGGGACAACCAAAGGCGGGGGGAGGCGCGGCAAGGCGAAGGCTCCTGGAGCCACACACAAAATGGCTGCCCTAGGCCGGCCGCGGCTTCTCTTTGCCCGATTTAAAGGGCTAGCAGCTCCCAGCTGAGTGCGCGGGCGGCCTAGTAGCGCCCGGGAGAGGCCTGAGCTCCCGCTGAGGGACGCTGGCAGAGCGTGAGTGGCCCTTGGGCTCCAGAACCGGAGCTTGGTGCTGCCTCGCCCCCCACGTGCGCGTCAGGGAGCGGATGTGGCAACGGGTTGGTTGCAGAGGGTCCGGGCTGGTCAGTGTCGCCAGATACCTGCTCCCAGACCCGCTGGAAGGGAGGATCCGCCGCCAGGGTGCCCCCGGTGTTTGCTTCCCCCTCCCCGGCGCTCCACGGCCTCCTTCCTCCACCCAGTATGTCCCGGACGGTCCTTCCCAAGCCAACTCCAGGTCGTGCTCACCAGACGTGACCACACGTAAGGGAAATCAAGGGGCCGCAGGGCTGCCGTGGTTGCTTTTGTGAGCCTAAAACTCAAGGGGAGTTGCACCATGACACCCGCTGCCGGGAGACCGACACACCCTTTGCAGCGCCCTTTTCCAGCCTGACAGTTCTCAGCTCTGCTTTCCGGACCCCACCTTCCCATGGAAATCCCCAGGGAACTTTCCTGGGTAGAGGATCACCAGGCCCAAACGCATCTCTGAGCTCCTTCAGATTCCCTCTGCCTCCTCCGAATCCTCGCCGCCCAGGGCCAGCGGCTACCTCTGATCTCCCCCTCGCGGGTCAGTCTCCATATACCTCCTTCCTTCCCCAGCTCCGCCTCACCTTCCCCTTAGGCCTCACACAGAGTCCTCGCCCTGTCTCTTCGCTCCCTTCCCCCACCACCGCCGCTCAAGTCTCCTTGCTTCTCCTGTTCCCCAGTCTCTTGCTTTCTCCCATCTCTTTGTCTCCTCCCAGCTCTTTCTCCTTCTTCTCTCTCGGTCACCCTATGGAATCTCTCCTCCCACGCCAACTATCCCTCTGCTCTCCTGTCCCTTCTTTCGGCCACTCCCCTCCCCTTTCCCCGGGCAGTGTCCATTTGTCCCACTCTGTCTTTTTCTCGCCTTTCTCATCTCCTTCCCCGTCCAGCTCTCTTCTCTCTCCCTCACAACAGCCACCAAGGGGTTTTAGAGAAGTTGCTTTCTGCCTGTCCCCCTGACAGCGCCCCACATTTTGTCACCACACAGCAGATTCCCCCATAAGATGAGAGCATCCTCCGTCATTGTGCGAACCCTCGCAGCTGGAAGAAGGACAGGCACTTTTACTAGTTGCAAGGAGTCCTTTACCAAATATCTGTCACCCTAGCAGCAGAGCTCTGCAGTAGCAGAGCTAGAATCACGGTACAAATTGGCTGTCCTTCCCGGTACTGTCTACAGCTATTGTTTCTTTCTCCGATCACAGAACTAATAGTTGATGACAAAGAAGCATTGGGGAGGGGAAGAAGCCAATCGATTACCATAATTTATTTTTATATATATTTCTTGTTATTTATGGGGCGGAGTAACCTATTCCTTAGACTTGCAAGTGTTTGACGTTTGATCAAATAGACAGCTTTCCGCTATTGAAAGTGGGATCGCTTATTATGCCGAACAAAAACTTTCAGCGATAGATTTAGCTGGACGTGTGGCAGATTTTTAAGGACTTATCATTTCAGATTTACATAGGACTTGACAAAAAGCTTAATACCCACTACATAAACGTATGCGTGGATGAGTAAATGCATGCTCGGTCTCTGTACTGATGTACGCGTGTATGCTATACATGCTAGTTTATGGCTAGCACTAAAGAAATATGCTTAAAAGACTATTGTGAATTGACACGAAGTCTCATAAGCTCTGATACGGCTCTAAAAAAAACAGGTGAGCCCGCATAAAGATTTTAAATGTGCTTACAAGCTATTGGTACTTGTCTTTTTTTATATATTATTTAAAATACGTCGGAGATATAAACTCCAGTCTATATTAACATGTAACATTTAAATTCAAACAACAGCTGTGAAGTTTAACATGAAATGGCATCCTCCCATTAATGTGTGAATTTCTCCCAATCACTTTAATGCAAGTTTTTAGTACCCAGGGGAGAATAGATTCCTACATGTCTTTAGCGTCCTTTCCTGATTGCAAGGGTGTTTGAACCGTGAGTGATTGCATTTGTTTTATACTTGTTCCTAGTAGCTGAGTGTCTGTCGCCACATATACCTAAAACCAGCCAGTGTATATGCATGCACAAGCAGCTGCTGATTTTACAGAGTATGTGGAAATAAGCCCTATCTGTCTAAGAACATAATTGAGACCCATATATGTTGTAAGGATGGCATTTTAATATGAAATCTGATCTTTCCTGGCTGCTTTGTTTAGAAGACTGTCGGTTATCCCCTGCAATTTCAAAATGGTGCGCCCGGTTTTATTCCTGGGATTCCCATTGAAGTCAGTGACCTCAGCTTTGTTTAAGGGTATTTACAGAGAATAAGCCTGGAGTAGAAGATGAAACTGTTCCCAAGCTAGGCAAACCAGTATCCTTTCCATTCTGTTGCAATAACCTGCCGAGTTATTGTGACATATGACATAGCTGCTGTGGAAGCAACATGACCTATAGGCACAGCTGAAACGATGCAATTTGCACCGTGGCTATGTATTCTAAGCAATGAGCAGAACAATAAATGGAGGCTAGGCGTTGTGCGTGCACTCACTCCTCTGGAAATGTATGCGCACCGGGGTGGCACCTCCTTTCTGCATTCCCAGAGGCAGACAGCTCTCCACTTATTCTCAATGCCTCAAAGGCTTCATTTGACTACGAAGACTCGTGAGAGTGCCTGAAAAATGATTTCAGCAGGCGATGGAACATCCCCAGGGCAAAAGAATGAAGCGCGCGAGCTCACAAGTCCGGCCCCACTTGCTGGTGCACCGGCGATTTATGGGCAGACTCAACGTTCTTCAAAGTACATGAGGTGGTTGCCTTCATGAGGTGGTGGCCTTCGATGGAAGCAAGAGCAGGGTCTCTTCGAGCTAAGTCTTGCTAATGGTTGATGACCTGTTAAAAGATTACCACTAAAATGCACTGTCTCCTCATCTTAAAGTTACCAGTCTGTGGGCTTGGGAGCAGGAATCACCCCAGCATCTTTGATTGTTTATTTTTATTTTGTATCTAAATGATTGGCAAATCATGATTATAGAACTAAGACCAAATTATGCATTTAAAGTGGCTACCACAGAAGGACGTTTACAGTGTGCCAGTAGGTGCAAAGGTGTTGACCCGATTTCTTTAAAAGGCATAGACAGAACCAAAAAAGTAAATTATATAGTAAAACAAATAACACATCCCTGGTATTATTGCACCTGGTATTATTTGTTAGGTTATTGGGCAAGAAGCACATTAGGCCTTGAGTAACGGTTAGAGATATGTACTGCTTGTTGTGTATCCTTTAATTACATACAACACCCCTATGTTGATGGTGACAATGGAATGTCCCGTCAGAGTTTAGGATCAACTGCTCTGACAAAATAGGAGTGTTTGCTGTGTACAGAATTGGAAGCATTTCAGCTATAGCTAGGTTTTATCATTTCAGATCAATGCACACATGAAATGCAACAGATAAGGTTACGTCAACTTAAAAGCTGCAAAATATTGTCCCTTCACCTTCCTGGGGCAATATTTTGCACCTATTGACCTCCAAAAGTGATCAGGTATGCAACCTTCCCGAAGAGGCTAGGCCTTGTTTTAGCTAAGCAGGCTCCATGACAGAGAGGTAACAGATAAACTCTGGATTAAGGGGTATGTGTGGATGAGAGTTATGTGAACAACGGAAGGACACTGTGAAAGAGTCTCTGCATATTTGGGCTAACTAGAGATTTTTCTTTAGCGCAAAGAACTTCCTTGGAAACATGAAATCCATCAGGACAGGGAAAACACAGAAAGTTCTTCCGGTACATTGTTAATTGCCTGCACAGCGCTCTATATTGTGACGCTGCGTATCCTCTCTTTTTAGAGGTATTTACATAAAGTGTACATTAAGAGTTCATATGACAATGGATATCTTCCCTGTAGCTACTTTGTATTGTCCTTCGCTACTGTGCAGAAGGCGCATAAAAGGGAAGGCTGAACTATTTATGTTCAGCAACTAAGAAAACAAGTCACAAGTGAATTCTTCCATCACTTGTAAAAACACGAGTTGCATTCCTGTGCCCTCGCTTTCAGACCGACACGAATCCGTAACTAAATATGAACGTGGTTCTTTACATAACATCTTTACATTTGAAAGCCGCTGCAATAAGCAAAGTCGTGGTTTTGCCTGAGAATGACAAAAGTAAAGAAATTCAGAAGAAGCGCACGAAACGGTGGAAATCAGTTGGGAGATGCCAAGCGAGATTGTCAACATCAGGAAATAAAAATAACTTGAGTTTCCAAGTTGATTAAACAATAGGTCTCTCCATAAATTCGTATTACTGTATTGTCCTTCTGTGGACGTGTATCCAGCATAATCTGTAAATTTACCCTGAGAAATAGTTATCTGTCAAACGCATATATTTTAATGTCATGCACATCTGGGGAAAGCCGGAGTAACTCCATTATAATCACAGGTACACCTGGGTATAACCGGAGTAACTTCATCACGAGAACCAAATTTGGCCCAGGGAGGGATAGTCTAAGCGTTTATTTCAGAGCATTTGGGGATAAACAGTAAAAGAATCCCCGACGTAAAAACTGCCGTGGAAAGTTTCCAGTGTCCTCCACCCCGGCTTGGATTTCGAGGACTTCGTGAGACTATGGTAGGGACCCTGCCTTTTGGTCCCTCGCCTTGTCTCTGCTTAAGGAATCGGTCAGGGCGGTAACTTAAGAAGTTTGATCCGCTTTCTGCTCAAAGATCCCTGGCCCCAAATCGCTGGGGCACGCCCGAGGAATGGACACGAGGAAGATTTTACATCCCCGCCACTGAGAAAAGGTCCGATACTTCGAGAGCAGATTTTACCGCAGAGAAACCCCGCTCCTGCTCCCTTTAGCCACAAACAACAGACAAGCTGGACTCAGGACTGGGTGGACCCGCGCTGGAGTGGCTAGTACTTGCCCGCCTTAGCCCAAGTGCAGCCTGAGGGAGGAAGTCGGCGAGTCTGTGTTTGCAGAAAGTCAGGGAAGATCCCGGGGCGTCTCGGCGGTACACCCCGGGGGACGGTTCCGTGACACCGGGGTTGTGTGCGGTACGGCACATCCTCTTAAGGTACCAGCTGGTGCACTATTAGCCTGGATTGGTACGAACTGAACTAACTAGCTGATGATACCTACGCACACTGGAGCCGCACAATTTGATAGAGCGGGTTTGAACTACACACTTCCACTTCCCCTGCTTTATCTCTCGCCCTCTCATTTTTTTGCATCCAGTTCTCTAACCCCTGAGGCTGGGCGGATGTCCTTATGTAATAGGGGTTGTTAGCTGTAACTCGGGCTTTTTCCTCACACGAACCTGGACTCTGAGAACCTCTCACTCCCAAATCCCCTTTTCTAGAAACCCGGAAAACTGAGCTTATCTCTTTCTTCTAATCTGCCCGTCCATGTTCTTTATTGTGCTTTGCAGATAGCATATTCAAAACAGATTGAAACTAGACCTGAGAATATTCTCTAGGATACATCTCCACGTACATTTTCCTTCCCTAACATGAGAGACTGGAGTTTTCTTAATTCCCTGATATTATACCAATGCTTTACTTTTACTGTAAATGTTACCACCTAAGTATATGTTAGCGATAATCATTCATATAACCACATTTAAATACATTATACTTGTTCACGATTTCTCAAATCCACGTTTTGTTTCTGAATTAAAATTGCACTATTCAAAGCTATGAAACAGACCTATTTCTCAGTCTCACACTGAAATATAAGACGCGTGGGGTCACTATAAAACAATTAAATTAGCTTTTTTAGCTTTCACCCTCTTTAAACTTTAAAAGTCCATAAATATGAGACTACATCATAACAAGTCGGATTCAAAACAGACAATTCCTGTCTTATTTATTCAGATACTTTCTTCAAGGGAAAAAAAACCCAAGGAGGAGTCCTGTGGCACTTTGCAGACTAACACATTTATTTGGGCATAAACTTTAGTAAAAGTGTTAGATTTTAAGGTGCCACAGGACTCCTGTCGTTTTAGATGAAACAGACTAGCACGGCTACCCCTCTAAAACTTTTCTTCAAAGAGAACTCTTAAGTATTCTAAGCCAGGCTTAGAATTGATGCCTACAATGAAAATGCAAACATTTTACGGGCACAAAATTTAAACGCTTTTTAAAAAACTGACTTCAGAAAACCACGTCCGTGGGACTGTCACCAGCTCTCTGTGCCCTTTACTTTTTTCCCTATCCCAAACAGACCTCAAGAGCTACAGTACAGGATCTGGGAAATCAGAGTCCTTAAAAGTTCCTTGATTGTATAAAAACAATATATAGGAGGAATTAAATGACTTCTATGCCATTAAAAGTAGTGCTTCAATTCTGTGCAAGGTCAGGGACCTCCTAAGAATAAAATGTGGACCAACCTTTTAGGCTTAGGTGTTCTTCTTCTTCCTCCTTCAGAGTCTGCAAATTCTGCTCCACAAACAACTAAATAAGTGACACAGCTCATCCGTTCTCCTTTTCATTTTTATTACTACATCGTCACAGTCACTTTTCTTTATCTGCAATGGATTTTGGTATTGGTACTTCTCGCTTAGACAGAAAGACGAAATTTTATTCGTTTACATGGTTTTATTGTTGTAAACATTAAAATTGTCTCTCTCAAAGAAAGAGTTTCAGGAAAAAAAAGTCAGCGTCTCTAACTGTCATACACCATAGAAAAAAAGGCAGTGACTTGTAGAATGTGCCATACTGGAAATATACAAAGAAAAATACTACAGGATATGGCAATATTAAAAATATTACTCAAACATAAAATATATTAACTGACAATTTTAGACATAAAAAACAAAACAAAAATTTCAAAGTGCTCAGTAATTTCCAGGGAGTTATGTATATTATAAGCACTCTGGAAACAGTCAAAAGCTGCTGCATGCAAAATTTGTTTAGCTTTAGACAACAAAATAATCGAGATATAAACTTTTTTTAATCAACATCAACAGTACATACAACACTTACAAACAAGGAATGTTGGACGGTGTTTACAAACACTATGTGCCCCATTGTCCAAGATTTCGGTTTTGTAATACTTGTGCCCACCTATTTTACAATTGAGAAATGTTTGAAGCTTAGATAACTACCAATCTTTATAAAATCTAACAGACTACATAGTGTCTGAAATACTATTTATAGAATATAGACATTACTGAATTAGCAAGTGCCTATAACATTGTCTTCCTAGAATCATCATGCTTTCCCTTTTCATTGAGTTACTTAATTCTCTTTTGTTTTGCAAACACATTATCTTTTTTAGAATTGGTTTTAATATTTATTCATAAATAGGCACAGAATAATTTTAAAAGCCAAACTGCATCTGATAAATTTACAAGCCTTTGCCTTCTTTAAATTTCATGCCACCCACGAAACATTTAGTTTTTACTATATATTACAGCTTTCTTCTACATCAGAAAACTTTAGTCTTTAAGAGGGTGAGACTTGTGGGTCACCTTAATTCTTTGTCATCATATGAGTCTTAGCCCGGCGTTGCCAAATATGATCGTCTTTTTAATCGGAAGTCCTTCTTAATAATATTTTGAGCCGATAATAAAAAGCTTATACCATGGTATTTAAGTTGTCCATCATCTGAATCCTTGATGCTCCAGAGACAAAATGCCCATTCACTTTCTGTCTTCAGGAGGTTAGCAACAGTTTTGGGGATGGGAATGTGGCACTCGAAGGTGCTACTTTGCGCACAGGTGAATTCCCCTTCAGACAGATCGAGTTTATTTTCTTTAAAGTTCACTTCAAGTGCATGGGAAGAGTCTTAAAAAGGTAATGTGTCCAGGAAAAGTTTGTCGATTATTGCTGGAGGTGGCACCAAATCTTCTAGTTTCAGGTAGAAAATGCGTTGCAGCCCCTGCGTGCAAAGGGTACGAAGTTCAGGGAGCTTCCCCAAGAGTTTGGACAAATAATTGGGGCGATTCAAACCTCCATTGTTGAAAGTCACATGATCTTTGAGACAATTTACAATCTTGTTCTGAAGTTCTTCCACCCTCTTGGGTTCCTTTAGCCCATGCCTCTCTGCAAAAGACAAGGATGCAGGACATCATATGTTTGACCATGCGAAGACCAAAATAGAGCAAGTGAGAGATGGAGTGATGTCGAAACACCAAACAGAAGAAGGTAGAGCTATACTGACCTGTTACCATAGCCAGAGCAGCGATGCAGGAGAAGGCAGATATGTCAATGTTCATATTTTGCAAGTTGGAGGAGAATTCGACAATGGAATCAATCCATTCTCCAAAGCCCCGGACACATTGCAACCTGTGTAGGACCACCCCATTGCAAAAGATAAGCTTGCCCTCCACTGGGCTGGACCTGCAATTAATACAACG
This sequence comes from Pelochelys cantorii, assembly GCA_032595735.1. Classification (NCBI taxonomy): domain Eukaryota; kingdom Metazoa; phylum Chordata; order Testudines; family Trionychidae; genus Pelochelys; species Pelochelys cantorii. The sequence continues at coordinate 32,219,458 of CM064332.1, forward strand.
GGGGGTAGAGGGGAGGCGAGAAAGAGAAAAGGGGGGAAAAGATAAGCTAAACAACTAATTACGTGAAGAGCAATAAATGGAGGATTTAAGAGGCACCTAATTACCCAGGAGTTAATAAAACGCAGATCAGTGGGCCATGAAAGGGTTTGATTTCATAATAATCCAGAAGTTGCCTTTTGAATATTGGCCATTTACCTGTATGCTAGCCGGAGCACAAACAGTTCCAAGAAAGCGGATTCGAAGAGGAGGTCCTGGTCTGGTTTAGGGAGGTCAGTGAAACCAGGGATTTTTTCTGCCCACCCTCGGATGATCTCCATGGAGCCGGTCAAGAGATCATAAAACTGCTGGATATGCTGAGTGTCATCTCCATTCATCTGGTAGTCAGGGTTCGCTTGGAACTGGAATTTCATTTTAAAAAGCACTTAATGAGGTTCTCTAAAATATATAACCCGTGAAATTGCTAACCCCATTTCTAGTAGGGGAGCCAGGTTTTTATAACAATTAAACCTCTCTCTGACCAGTAAGGAAATTAGATGTTCCAGGGCAATTAATTCAATTAGGGATGGTGCTATGAGGTCGCTGCTTTGAATATGTAAATTGCCATTTCTATAGAGACTAAAGAGAGGGCCATCCTGCACTGAGAAGCGTTCCCTCTTATCTCCACAACACAATTAACAAGTTAGTATTCATGCCAGTCCCGATGCTGGCCTCCTGGAAAGCCTGGTAACCCCTTAATCAAAATTACAGCATTTTATATATGTTAACAAATTTCTCTTCCATTAGTGCCTATATTTCCCCGCAGCTGGAATAACGCAGTCTGTTCTTGCTAGGCTAACTTCTCCCTCGCTCCCAGTCCAGTTTGCCACAGCATCACTGCGCAGGGCACGGGGCACAGGCTCCGAGCACGCAGGGTGTGTAGACACTGAAAAGCCTGTGCTCGGAGTACGCACAAGTGCTTGAGGGTGTCACGAGAGTCCCGAAACTCGGTGGAACAAATGGGACCGACCTCTGCAGTGTGAGTGAAAGGGGGCTGGTAACTAGTCAGTCTCTCTGCATACGGGCGTGTGTGTGCGTGTGTGTGTATATTGTGTGCGGGTGTTTGCAGCTAGGTCTGTATGTTAATATTGTCTCCAGCTTACCCTGGAATAGTCCAGGCTGCTCATAGCCGGGTTGGAGTCGACATGGGCTCTCACCAGGGCACTGATCAGACTCACCGGGGGAGAAGGGGGAGAGGGCTCCTGGGGGCTCTTCGGTTTGGATGGCAAGCGACCCCTTCGGCCTTTTAAACTGTCTGTGCGAACCACTGCGGAAGAAAAGGCTGGTCAGTGATCCTTCCCCCCGCCTGGTGCACCAGAGACACACACACAGCCCCCCTCTCCGCCAAAGGGACCTAGACCGGGTGTGTATACACGGCCAAGGCTGCTTTAGTTTAATTTCTTTCTTATTCCAAGGGGATTCTACTATTGAAATATAATCTGCCTGGCTCGCGGGGACTTAGAGCTCATTCTCCCAGCTGAGGCCTGACACAAAGACATTGTGGAGTGGGGGTGGGCGGAGAGGGAACGGAAAGTATGTGGGGGGAGGGGAAGCGGAGAGGAAGGGTGGGGGTGGGGGCGAAGACCTACCTTCTTTGACCATGCCAACTGCAAGGCACTTTTGGAACCGACAATACTGACAGCGATTTCGGCGGCGTTTGTCCACCGGGCAGTTTTTATTTGCTAAGCACACGTACTTCGCGTTTTTCTGGACAGTGCGCTACACAGAGAGAGGGAAACGACACATTATTTGTTAATTTCCATTAAATTCTGCAGCCCCCAACCGATCAAGTTAAAGTGCCTGCATGGCTGGGATTTCCCCCCCCCCCCCTACCCTTTTTTTTTCCAGGGCATTTAACAGAAGAAAATTGATAGCGTTAACATTTGAGCTAACCTCGCAGCTCCTGGCTGTGTTTTATATGCCAAGAGAAGGAGAAGGAGACGCTCAGTAAATACAAATCCGTGGGCATTCATATTATTTACATTCCTTGGAGACCTTCTCTATTTAAAATGATAGGATTATTCAATCAGGATGGTGAAATAAAGAGATCACTTAATTTTACCATGGGGAATTCTGTTCCACTTGGTTAGCTTAGACACGGTTCTCTGTCCTAACCAATTTCAATCTGAAGGGGAAGGCAGCTTCTAGCACATGCAAATGCCTCCTGTTCAACTCCTGAAAGCAACTTCTCACCGAGGACCTGCAGGCACTGGGGGCCAGCCCGAGGACCTCCGGATGCCTTGGCCCGTGCAAGTACTACATCGGGCTCGGAGGAGCACAAGGCGCTGTTATTTGCAGAACCTGGCCCTCCTGTCCTGCTTGTCCCTTCTGTGTTTGCCGCCCTCCCCTCTCTCCCTTCCCTCCCCGTGGGAGCAGCGCCTGCTCCTTGGCCAGGCTGTCGCTTTGCATCTGTGTGGGCGCGCGCAGGAAGGGGCTCCCCTTGGCGTTAGTGTATTAACCCCTTGTCCCCAGCCCTCCTTCAGCACCTGCAGCTCACCTTGAAGAACCCTTTGCAGCCCTCGCAAGTGCGCACGCCGTAGTGCTGACAGGCCGCGTTGTCCCCGCACACTGCACAGAGGCCCTCGTTGGATGGTGATCCCCGGGCAGGAGGGGATGGCACCTGGGTGTCCAGCAGCTGGGAAGCGTGGCCGATCTGCAGCCCGGGGAAGCCCATGGAGGCCTGTTTGCGGATGGGATTGGGCACTGCAAATGTCTGGCCATCTACTACGTGGTGGGCCCCGGATGGCTCGGGGTTCATGGGCACGTGGAGGGGCCCGTCAAAGCGCATCTGGCAGCTGGACACCGGGGTCCCTGGGGGCGATTGCTTAAAAGAGAATAAGGAGAGCCTGGACACGGGGGTTTTCCTCTGCTCGATCATGTGGGTGGTGGCCACGTAATTCTGGTGGAAGTTGTGGAGGGAGCCAGGGTCGTCCCACATGGGGCTGTGCTGCACCTGGAAGCCGGGGGTGGTGGGAGTCGGGGGCGACGAAGGCTTGTAGTAAACGGAGCCTGAGTGAGGCATCATCTCCTCCGACTGAGGGGGGAGGTGGTTGTGTTGCTGATAGCTGTGCATCGGAATATCTTCCACTTTAATAGAGGACTGCTGTCCGGAGAGGGGCATTTGGTACAAGCAAGGTGGCTTCACGTCGTAGCTTGTGCTGTAGTTGTCCATAAAGGTACTGAAGCTGGGGAGAGAAGTGGTGGCAGTGATTTCAGTGTTGGTGAGGTCCATGCTAAACTTGACAAACTCTGGAGTTAAGAAATCGGAGCTGTATTCTCCTGAAGAGTGGTAACTGTAGCTCTGGGAAGCTGGGCTGGCTCCTTGAGGCGATGACCCATACTGAGCCTGAACACAGGGCATGGCTGGAAATGAAACAGTGTAATATATACTCAGCCTGGTCAACTGCATACTTTCTCCCCTGCTTTGTACACCTGCTTTCTACAACACCGTGGGCCACATTAGGAAGCCGCACACACTTCTTATTGCGCAAAGAACACGTTTTCACAGGGGAAAAGAGAGATTACACTAGAGTACATAGAGCGCTGATGTTTGTGAATGTTTAAAGTGCATGGTGTACCCCCAAAATGTCTTTCAGTCCCCCACAAACAGACAGAATGAGAACCAGTCGCTTTATTTCTGTGTACAATGATATTGTCAGCTAGTTCATTTGTAAAGACACACGATGAAGTGAGCTGCACAATGTGAAGTTGTTTGGCACACATCTACGCACGTGTCTTACTTATGTTACTTGGCTTTCAGTGTGAAGTTGTTTCTTTTGAATATTAAAGAAATTAAGCTCACAAACCTTCAGCCGAGTTACAGGCGTTTTCGAGGGAATTAAAGGTGGACAGTGTCGGAATTCAATGGAGACAAAGTTTCCAAGGTTTTAGAAAATCAGTGAGGACCGCAGACTGCCCCGTGCGTTCTCTGAAACAGACACAATAGACTATGTTCAGATTTGCTAAGGATTGATTTGAAACAAATTGTCACAAAACCACGAGCTTCTCTAGCACAAGGAGTTTGCCAGTTTTAATAAGAGACATTGTGCGGCCTTTAATTAAGACATAAGATTTAAAACTGTTTAAGACCGAGGCAGAGCTAACAGGACAGGTTTTCCTTATAGTACTTCGGCATGTAAGTTAGTTCCCCCAAACAGTTATTACTGGGGAGAAAACTTACTGGAAGCAGCTTATTCACATTATAATCTTTAATTATTTTTGTTCTACAATTTGCATGTAGGGGAGAAATTGATTTGTTTTTTATATATATATCCCCTGCCCGAATAACAACTGAGTCCAGTTATTGAAGAATAAGAAGCAGAAACCACATTTTGCACTTCCTTTGAAATTACTACAATCCAACGTGACTTTTAACGACAGCCCTAGGAAGGGGTATAAATGGTAATAAATCACGTCAAATAAGGTACTAGACAGTCGAAGAAGCCAGAGGAGTTTCAGGTTAAAGAAACCTGGTTAACAGTGGCGAAAAAATGCTTCCAGTGGATGCACTGACCCAGGGAAATCTTAATTAACCATAAATGAGCGCCGCCTAATATATTTTCTCTTTGTTTTCTAAGTATGCATAATTAAAATTAAAAGGCGATATCTGAAAAAATAAGACACCCCTCCCCCAGCTTCTTTGAGCAGGTGTGTCTTTAACCCTACCAACACTATTTGCTTCATAGCGTGACCTCACACATGTAACACATTGCCAGTTATACCACCACAAACTTAATATTTACCCTCTCGCGTGAAACAAACCACGCTAACATCTCTAAAATCGCCAGACTGCATTGACACCCCAGGCAGCGACTCCGCATCTTCATTCCAACTCCAATTAATCCAAATAGTCACTCCTTTCCCTTCCGTGTTCTGCTAATTAATGCCTGGCACCACGGCGCGCTTTGCTGACGGTCAGTGTACGCTAAGTCAATACAGTAGAAGGTTGGGGGGCGAGGTGGAATCCTCGCCGAAAAGAATAAGTACGCCAGGTGAAACTCGCAGGTAGCCTTGCAAGCCACCCCCCTACAGGCTTGTAACAGGCGCACGGCAGCAATATCAAAGGCAACTAAGTGATAGCACACCAAAGAACTCTACGCTGCCTTATAACACTAGCACCAGTTGCTAACCTTGGAGATGGAGAGAAAATTGTTCACAAGCAATACAGACGTTGAAGAACTTTTCTCCTGCTATATAACTATGCAAGTTCAGGCCCCAGCTAAGCATGTTTACCTTAACACCACAACTTTGATATGCTAAGTCCCCCAAATGCGTGAAAGTTATAGCAGAAAGCCAGGGGCAGATTCTTGCCCCATAGTTGATTTCACGTTCACATATTATACAGAATCGGATTAGAGGGTCACTGAGTGATGAATTAACTGAATTACATTTTGGAAATACAGTTCCGAGAAAGACTGCATTTGAAACACACACACAATATTTCAACGCCTCCTATCCCACCTGCCCTCCCACCCCCTACACAGGGGTCCATAGAGCAGATGGTTGTAAATCAAGTACAAGATTACATAGGGAAAATTTACAAAAATAAATACTCACTTGTTAGCAATGCCTTTTTCATTCATTCAACCGTCTGAACAACAGTTTCCCAGGGGCAGATCGGCGGATAAAGCAACCGATGACGGAGCACTTGCTAATTAGTCTCTGTTGGGAAGTACAGTACTATTGAAGCTCAGTGCGAGCAAGCCGGACAGACTGGCCCTTCCCTCCAATGTGCCTTTGTTTATGTGGGCTCCGTATTCCACAGCCAACATGCACCTAAGTCTCCAAGCGTCAGTGCACGTCAGTGCTGCCCGCCCAATCAGCCATTCGAGGGGCTGGATCTCTCTGCACAGTTGGCCAGTTCTTGCTTTGGTAAATTTCCGACGTGACATCACTAAGAGTGCAGATTTTAAGGTGGGAACAAGCTCCCTCGGTTCACCTTGTTACAGCTTTTCCAAAATAGGTGCGACCCCCCTCCCCCGCACGTACACCCCCTAGATGTGCAAGACAGTAAACAAAGAACTAGAGCCCCCCAAGCCGAGTCAAACACCTTACGGGTTCTCTCTGCACACAGGCGGACGCTGTAATAGCGTGTGTTGCTCAGTCTGCGTGGGGTGTGCTAAGTTGTGTCTATACCACAGTGCCGAACGGGGAATTTTCTTGCATAAGGACATCGCTACTTGTGTGCACTGCTAGATACAGATATTTCCCTTTCCTTGTGAGGCATTTGCTGCATGCTAAAAAAATGAGGAACCCCCTTTCTTCAAAAAACAAACAGAAGCGCCTGTAAGCACCGTAGTCACAGTCTCCAGGTACGTTTGAGAGAATGTTTTATTACGCGGAGCAGAGCAATCGTCACCGTACAAAGTCGGAGTCTGCCAGTGCCTTGAGATCACCCTGCTCTCAAAACAACACAGCTTCACGCAACAAGTGGTCCAGTTGTCAGGAAGGTGGTGAGGGATCGGGGGTTGGTTTACACCCCGAGGCATGATTTCGGCGCTTGCACTACTTCAAAGTGCCAATTAAAGGCATCTGGAAATAAATATTTGTTTTGGAGGAAAGTTCCTGTGCGCAGTGGGCACCGTCTCCTATACGCGGCAAATAAGGAGCCCGATTGTACGAGTTACATGTATTAGACTAGACTTCAACTAGCGCCGTGTAAAAGCCTGTCTGTCAATACCTCTGCGCTCTAATGAGAAAAAGCGCGGAGCCAGGGTGACGTGGGGTGCCCTGTCCTCATGCCAGGGCGATCCTAAAAGCTGTCACACAGCCCTGTCTCTGCTTTACATGTCACTCCCCGGACACAGGCTCGGAGCGGGCTCACGGAAAGGAGGAATCAATTCCTGACAAGAGAAACACTAGCGCGTACACAATAACAGTCAGAGACCCCCGCACCTGCCCCCCTCCCCCCCGCCTTTGCCGGAGAAAAGCTTGCGCCAGACCTAAGGGCACGCGACTTGTGCTTTATGTTTGATCCCCTTTGCCTGCAGGGCATGACCCCTGTAGAGCGGACACCGGGGGTCCCCGGCCAGCTCCTTTCCGGCAGTCTTCAAGCGCCGAAGAACCCTGGCCCCTCATCTGTCCCGGGTCCCCTGTCGACTGCAGCATCTGATCTCTCTGTCCGGGGTTAAAACGCTCAGAGAACCTAACGCCCCTGGCGGAGGACAGCAGCTCCTTTGGGGAAGCTCTGCTCGCGCCTCATCAGCGGGAAAGGGCTTGCCCTGCTGCACCCCTGCCGCCCTCGTTGCAGCGGGGAGCAAACCAGACTGCAGGAGCTCTGCTGGGCCGCACTATAAATAGCCCCGGTCGTTCCAAGCGCGCGGAGCCCCGGGAACCAGCGGCAGCCACCTTAAGCCCGGCGGCGGCTGCGGGCCTGGCGAGCGGCCGGCAGGCGCGCGGGCGGGTGGGAGGGGGCTCATTAGCATAAGCGCAGCCGCGTCAGCCGCCGCCCGTGGGCTGCAGCGAGCGAAAGGGAAAAAGTGAGAGTGGGGCGGGGCGGCGCGTGACGCAAGGGGACGCCGCTATTGACGCAACCAGCCGGCTGCGCCAAAAATAGCAGCTGCTTGGCCGGCTCCCTGCTCCATTGCAGCGGGGGAGCCGCTTATAGCCCGAGAGTGGGCGGGAGCCTATTTTAAGTAGCCCCGGTCGGAAGCTCAAGAGGCGACAAGGCTCGTGCCCGGGGGCTCCCGGCTTTACAGGGGGAAATACTTGTTAAAACTCCGCTCACCGGGGCAGCGGAACCCTCTTTGCCATGGGGCTTCCTGCAAAGCTCATGAGGGGCGGGGCGACTGGGTACTTTAGCAGCTCTAGACAGGGTGTGTGGTACTGTCATCTGTATACCAGCTCCACTTTTTCAGTCAGTCAATACAAAACTGCCATCAGTACAGCATGCGTGGCAGTGTGGTAGCTGTATTGGAAATAGGATATTGGAGAGACAAGGTGGGTGAGGTAAAGTTTATTGGACCAATTTCTGCCGGTAAGAGACAAGTATCTGAGAAGCGCTGTGTCTGCTGAAATGCTTGTGCCTCTCACTAGCAGAAGTTGGTCCAATAAACAATATTACCTCACCCAGTTTGCCCCCCTCGTACAGAATGACACATGGATCTGAAAGAGCAGCCTAGAAACCATTACAATAACTGGTGTATTGCTTTAAATCATTGCTAGAGTCTGTCCCAGCATAGAAAGAAATTCAACTCTTAAGAAGAAAAAAGTTTTTCTGTCCACATAAATGCCATGTGAAATAATGGCTTTTTACTGCCAAAAAAAATACGTCAGGTTTGAAAAACCAAAAGACATGTTTTTAAAATACTAAGTTAACTTGAGAGCATTCCTAACTGTAGATAATGTAGATTTTGTGCATGTATGCATATAGGAACAGAGAAACATACAGAATTGAATATGTATAAACAGTAAAGCAATGGGCTATATGTAAGTCATTTCCCATACTAAAAATGACTCCAGGTGTTCAGAATTGTTATACAGAGGGCCCAGGATGTGGCAGTTTGACAGAAAGTGGAGTCTTTTTAGGCCCAAATCCTAATGACTAACCTTAGAAAGCTTTGTAATCAAATGGGAAGACTTCATGCAGTTCTTGAAAAAAGATGGCATCAGTATTTAAGTTTCATTCCATTGCTATCATCTTGAAAAAATACAAAGGGGAATAAAAACTGGAAATTATTAGCCTTTTTCCTTTTAAAAGGAATAAAAAAGTTCTACATAGTTTAAGCAAAATTAAAAGCTTTGATTTTCAAAAATAGATGTGTTTTTAAGGACAGACTGAAGGCAGTTAAAAACCTCCTCTAACTCCACAGTTTATGCCATCTTTTAAAAACTTTTTAAAAGGGAACATTTTTATAATAATAGTGGTCATATTGCTTTGATAACTGAAAATTTGACCATGAAAATAAGTAAAAGACCTGAAGGTATATATGCATTTAAAAAAAAATACTAACCATTGTGTTAAAATCTAAACTAGGAACCAATGTAGGGAACTCAATTGTAATTTTTTATTGTGTACATTATACATAATCTGTATATACATTTAAAATACATCACAATTTAAAAATTAAATCTTAACCAGGGAACTTTTAGTTCAATGGTTAATAAAGGCTTTCATGAAATAAGTATTTTCCTCATCCTAAAAACATGAGATGCATTGTACATGCATCACCCTTACTGATGTCAACAGTAAGATTCCCAGTGACTTTAAGTGGGATCAATAACAGGAACAGAATTCTGAAAAAGCAAAAAACGTAGTTTACAGAGTAAAAAGTTACACAGAGTGAAAATAAGAGCGCTACATTTTCATTAAGATCACCTTACAAATCTATTTTAAAAGGCAAAACAGCAACCATTTTAAATAGTGTAATGATGCATTAGGCTTTTGTGGAGTTAGGAAAAATGAGAGCGAGCATGACATTGTCAATAGTTTCATAATAAACATTTATCCCATATATTAGACTTTTGAGAGAATGTCACTTCCGAGAACTGCCGTGTGTCATCACATTGAATTCTCTGCTTCAATTAAATCTGTATATTAAAAAAAAAAAAAAAAAAAATCAGTGATTTTCCACTGATACAATCTAAGCCAGCAGCAAGTTGGGATCTACATACAATATTTGGCAATGTGCATGCAATTATCTTTTCTGCCTTGTAGAAAACTATTATATTCTTCTGCAATGAATGTAAATAGAATAAAACCAAACAGAACAATTTAGAAAAAAAAAAGAGACATCTTTAGGACTATATTCAAATATAATCAGTTCAGAATGAACTGAACAAAAATAACTTTACAGAAAAAATATTTTAGAACACCCCCGAAAGGTACAATGTTTTAATGGAAATAGTGAACATTCCGACACATTCAAAATATTAACACGCAAGTCCAAAAGCACTTGTAAATACGATGCAATCTGCATCAACCAGTAATTATTCCATTTTTCTGTGTCTAAAACTGAGAATGCTTGCTATTTAAGAGTTAAAAATATTTTATATTCTATTTTGTAAATATGGCACCTGACATACAAACAGGAGGCCCCAAGCTGCTTGCTTTAACTCAGATATCTAGTCCCACTGAAATAAAGGGAAATAATGCAAGTAAGTTTCATATCATGTGATTTACGTTCTTATCTACAGATTTGTTAAGTTAGTCTAACAAACTGTGTGTTATGATAAAGTGATCACAAGTAAAGTTAGTGAAAATTCATATGTACAATACTATTTTTGAGTTTCATCTTCAGAATCTCTTTCTAGAACCAACAAATTGCAACATGTTTTAATCATCCTGTATTTCAAGTCCATCTATTAAATAGTTGGAAATGCCAACTTAAAGTAAAATATAGAGTTTCATTATTCTCACCTGAAGTTCTGTAGTTCAATCTCACATGCCCAGCAGAATAACTTTATACTACTTCAGTAGGCCAATCTACCATTTGAATGAAAGTCACATTGAATACAAAATTAAAAGCATAACTAGTTTTTAATATAATGAATAGTGCATACTTCAATGGTTAACCCACACCATAGTTTTAAGAGAAGTAACTTATAGCAAAGATCCTGATCATGATAAGTAATACATCTAATTACCATATCCTTAGAATAGAATATAAATTTCATTTCTCACTTAAAAGTTCTAAAGTTAACAGCATAAACTTGAAGTTGAGTAATTAAGTAATCCTTATATAGACACTTATTAAAGTATTTATACATATTATCTTAAATCTACATCTATCATTTTGCCAATTAAAATTAGGACTTTAATTGCAATTAAGTAATTTAATTGCCAATTGAACAGCAAAATTGCTAAGTGACTAATTTTAATGCCTATTTTAATTACCAATCATGACTGGGGAGGGAGCTAATCAAGCAGTATCAGAGTAATGATGTGAAAAAAAAGGGAGAACAAACATTCAAGACTACATGCTTTAAAAAAGAACCTTGCATTAAATAAATGCAAACACAATTTTATAAAATCTAGTAAAATGCTGTATTTTGGTATCTAAACACAAGAACACAGAACACATTTAATTAAAACAACTGTCAATCTGATAAAATATTAAATATGAAGTGTACTTTTACATTATATATTTACATGATAGTCCCACTAAAAAGAGATAAACTAAAAACCGCATATCAATCTGAGATTGTGCACATGTTGGTAACTTAATAGACTGAACCATTTTAGAAGAGAAATAGTGGTCACTTTTTATTTCTAAAGTTAGTTTTTTAAAATGAAAGATGGAAGACAATCTCTCTACCTTCATAAATAAAGAAATACTGTAGCATTACTATACATATTAGAAGAAGCATATTTTCAAGTGATGAGGAGCAGCATATGTTGACTCTCTCAAAAGTTTGTCACATACTGCTATAGCTCTTACATCAAAAAGAGAAGCAAAAGTGCAACGTATTTTAATACATCAGAGTGAACAATAAATAAATAGCTGTGGTTGTAATGTAATCAGAATTACACTGAGGAAACTAATGCTTTAAGGATCCACAATATGTGATGTTTGAATTTTTTCAAAATACTTCACCTGCGGCAGGGAAGGACAGGGTATGTAATATCCCCTTTATGTAATCAATGTTCCGGGCAGCTGGCAATTTAAGTGATTAGAATGGAAAGAATGAACCCTTTTCGGCACTCAAGTCCAAATTTTAGAAGGCCCATAGCTAAACAAATACTGTAAAATCCAATATGAATGTCAATTTAATGTTTTACCAATCACTAACAATATGATTCCCTCCCCAGGTCATTAGAATGGTGACAGGTTCAAATGCAGTTCAATCCATCTAGAAGACTAATACTGGCACACAGGCCTTACTCAGTCAAAACTCCTCAGTGAGGAACTTTTGCCCAAGTTTAGGAATACTTGATTAAGTTATAACTATAATGGATGTTACCTTAGACTTTAAGACAGTAATTCTACAGAAGTCATATGTGGGAGTGGGCCAGGCATAAACAGGTTCATAGAGAACACACACAATACCTCCCCCCAAAAGCCCCCCCAGAATTGAAAAGGAGTACAAAACAAAATCATAGACTCATCGAACAGTAGGGCTGAAGAGGATCTTGAAGGAGCTGTATAATTCTGTGCAGTTTTGTCTGTCTGTTTTTAAAGTTCTCAAGCAGGCACAATAGGTAGGATGATCACACATGGATCAAAGACACTGGAGTTAAGAGTATATCATATACCACTACTATTTTCATAATGTAATAAGGAAAACACTAACTGATTAAAATCACAAAACAGTGTCACTTGCCCCCTATGTACTTGCTACAATATTCATCCATTGGAAATCTGTTGAATACAAGAAACATTAACATAATAGTTTCCATTTTTTCTAGTTATGTTCTGATCAAAATATTTAAGTAAAACCAACTACTTTACATGATCTGATAGAGCTTTGGCTCAACAGCATTTTTTATCCCTATTGGCAAAATGGGAATAACTCATTGTGCCTAACACGACAGCACTTTATTTCATATTTGGGCAATTTAAACTTTGCCTTTACATATTTAGATGGAAAGGTTCCTGTAACTATGTACTAGAAATAGGTACTCAATTCTGCTCTTTGTACAGCCAATGGAAAAAGAATGGTGCCATTATATCGATAGAAAGAGTCTGGTTGTCTCTATGGGAAAAGGAAATCACTTCTTGTAACATCAACATAATTTTGCACATAATACATACATACTGCCTGCCAGTCATACAGAATATTACATTAAAAACACACTCACATATCCTATTAATTGTATATATATTTTGGGAGCATGAAATCTCATTTTATATTAGTAGGACAACTATTCTTAATAATTCATGAGGTTTAACACAGAGGGATGTACAGTAATATTTATTACTAATCTTACAATACCACCTAGAGGTTACAGCCCCATTGTTCTAAACATTATATGAACATAGCAAAGAGGCAGTCCCTGCCCCAAAGAGCTTGCAATTTACATTGGTTACCTGTGTATAAGTAGTGTAATTTAATTTAATATTAAAAAAAACCAGTAATAGATTCAAACTAGTTATACAATGGATTATAATCTCTTTCCTTGTTTTATTGTATTAATTTTCTTTCCATCCTGAACAAAATATCACAGGGAAAGAATACAATGCATTACAGTTATTAAAAGTGCTTCTGAAGAACTAACTCAGAGCGAGTGTGTAAATACCCTACAGCAGGGCTACTCAACTTAGGAAGCCCCGGGGGCCACAATGATACTCACAGTATATGTCTAGGGCCGCAACTTAAGCGTGGTTGTATATATGCAAATAGCTTCTTTCACACTGACGGGCATAATACAAAAATTAAGGCAAGACTACACTAAACACAGGGACCATTTAAGTCAGTTCAGCTGATATTAATAAAATGGAATATTTACCCAATTTCCACTCATATGTCAGCACTTTTAATGAGCAATGACAGCAATAAGGAATTTAACTACTAAAATGCATTTCAACAGAAGACCATTATATTGACTACTTTTTTGTTTTAGCTCCCATCCCCAGGCTGCAAACAAACAGGCTGCAGGCGGCATGTGGCCCGGGGGCCACATGTTGGGTAGGCCTGTCCTAGAGGTTCAGGTGGGTAGGTCCTTTACAGTGCATCTACACTGCACCCTTACCTTGAAATAAGATCAGCGCAAATTGCATAGCTTATTTCGAGGTGATTTTGAAATAGCTTATTTCAAAATAAAGTGCTATTCTGATTAGTCCCTTAACCTTCATGGAACGAGCATTACAGGGACACTGGAACAGCGCACCTGTTATTTCAAAATATATTTTGAAATAACGGGTGCGTTTAAAGATGCAGAATAGCTATTGGGATATTTTCAGTATTGCAAAATAGCGCTGCTGTCTAGACATAGCCTTAGTGTCTTCTCACACTTGAAAACATTGTAACCATGACACTAAAATAGAATACAAGCCTAGAGACAATTCAACAGTCATTGGAGGCAATGGAAAGCTTGCCAATTATTTCACTGGGCACTGGATTGGGACCTGAGTGTTTTACATCCATGATATATTTAACATTCAAAGTATAAGATCAGCATAAGAAAGGGTATACATACCTGTTTCAGTTAGAATAGTAAGCTACTTAAATTTTCTGCAAGTGTAATTCTGAAAAAAATTAATCACACTGAAGTAAAAAATGTGAGGTCATGATAACAATAAACAAATATGGTCTCTGATGTAATGAATTTGAAATTAGTGAGAGACAACAAATGTACCAGAATCTATTTTCCTAGTTTTCTGGAAGATCCCGAATAATTAGTTCCACTGCACCTTTCTCTCTTCTTCCCCATTCCTGATATCCATACAAGCGTGCAGTACAAGTGTAGATAGCTTTGGATATTGGAGCGTTTATAATAATAATGTTTCATACTTTCAAATGTTTTGAGAGATACAGGCAGGCAATTCTACTCAAGAATCTGGAAGCCGTGGTTGTCTGTTTTTATTGTGGACATGCCTTTATTGGGGCATGCTTCACTGTCTGAACAATTTGACAGCTGTCAAGATCCTTACATGCAAATGTTTATAGTATTTGAAATCTAGTGCCATTTGGTCACATTCCTATTATAAAAACTGTGAGTTCCATTTACCGTCTTATTGTTATATAGCATCAGGTCAAGGAATATAAATCATACCAAGCAATTCATCTTCCTGTTCAGAGAGTCATTAAATTCTCCCAGAACATATTTGATTGATATTCGTGGAGGTGAAAGGCTAAACGGACCATATGGCAACATGTTGCATTCCATATGTTATCTGCCCATCCGTGCTTAAGCTGCCATTAGCAACATCTGCACCCAGCAAAAATCCAGCTGTGCAGAAAACTATTGATGGTATTGTACCGATGTAAAAAAAACCCAACACCACTCTAGCTTAACGCCATTAAATGGAGACAGGCAGGCAGCCTGCCCGGGCGACGGAAACCTCCTCGGTTAAGTTCAATTAGGCAAGAGTTTTATTGGAGTTTGATTTTCAACTTTCAATCCGCGCGGCTGTGTGGAGGCAAGCGGTTCCGCTGCGCTGGAAGGCGGGGTCGCACCCGACTCCTTTCCCGGGGAAGCCAGTGGCAGGGCAGTCAGACTTCCCCCGCCCGCCCCCACAGCTCCGCGATTGCTACTTTGTGGCGCGGCAGCCGGATGCTCCCGAAAGCCCCGCGCCACGACGTGGCTCTGTGGGGAGAGCAGGGAGAGGTAGGCGGCTACAGGAGCCGCTACACACTTCCACGGCCCCAGACAGCGCCTACTGGGGACGGGGGGGGGCCGCAGGAGGAGGAGGGCGGCAGCGAAGCCTCCCTTCCTGGGGGGGGGGGGACAGGCAGGGTGCTGTGAGCCCACGTTTCTTTGCGTTTCTCGGGGGGGGGGGCTGGTTCCCCCCAAAAAACACCCCCACGCGCCTGCCTGTAACAACATTACCTGGCTCCTCTCCCGCCTGAGCTGTCCGCAGCGGCGCAGCCGCGCTCCCCGGACTCTGCCAGTGCAGAGTAGGGCAAGGCCAGGCGCGTCCCGGGGGCGGCGCTAGCAGCAGCGCCCGGCCCCCACACGCCGCAGCGGGCGCCAGGAGGAGGAAGCGGGGGTTGCGGCGGGGCGCTCACTGCTCCGCGGCCCCTTCCCAGCGCCACACGGACCCACACTGTAGCCGCCGCAAGCCCAGCTGCAGCAGCCAAGAGCGTCAGATCCCCCGTCAGCAGAGCCGCTCTCCGTGACGGCAGCGCCGCGGGATAAAGAGCCCGACCCAGGCGGGGCTGGGGGGGATTTTCCATTGACGCCGGTGCGGAGATAGGAAACAATGGCTGGGTCAGGCGCGCTCCCCGCACGCACAGCGGCCCGCGGGGGAGCCCCTCGGACGCCCCCGGCCGGGGCCTGGCTGTGAGCCAGCCCAGCGCAGGGCTTCCCCTGGCGGCGGGCTGATACAAAGCTCCACCCCCCCTCTAAACGGCCCGGCCCGGCTCTACCCCGCCTGTGACCCCACAGGCCTGCCTGGAGAGCCCGGCATTGCCCCCGTGCGACGGAAATCGCGCCCCCGCCCCCAGCATTTCCTATGGGAGACGAGCGAAGCTGCAGAACTTGGCCTCATTTCCGTCGCTTGCTGGCTCTCGGCTGCGCTCGGACGGGGAGGGGCAAAAGGCGTTCTCCGCCCGCACCGCTAGGGGAATTTCTCAATCCAAACCGAACACGGAGTGAAATCCACTTCTAGGCACTCCTGGATTTTGTAAAATCTTTGCACAAGATGGAGGGGTTGGCTCTCAACTACCCAGCAGAGTTCTTGTAACAGCCTCATAAACGGAGTCCCTCCCGTGAAAATTCACTGCCCTCGTCTTTCCTTTAAGTTTAGAATGATTTATGGTCAGGTAGAATTGGCCCGAACGATTGTATAAAACTATTCAGCAATAGTTCATGCTTTATAGAGCACTTCCCATTCATGGAACTCAGAGGCTGCATCTAGACTGGCATGAATTTGCGCAAATGCTTTTAACGGAAAAGTTTTCCGTTAAAAGTATTTGCACAAGAGAGCGTCTAGATTGGCACGGATGCTTTTGCGCAAAAGCACTTTTTGCGCAAAAGCGTCCGTGGCCAATCTAGACGCGCTTTTGCGCAAGAAAGCCCCGATCGCCATTTTAGCCATCGGGGCTTTTTTGCGCAAAACAAAACTGAGCTGTCTACACTGGCCCATCCGAATGGGAACGTCAGAGTATTTGCGCAAGAAGCACTGATTTCTTACATTAGAACGTCAGTGCTCTTGTGCAAATTCAAGCAGCCAGTGTAGACAGCTGGCAAGTTTTTGCGCAAAAGCAGTTGCTTTTGTGGAAAAACAGGCCAGTCTAGACACAGCCAGAGTGTCTTACAAACATGCATGAAGAAGCCTCATAACAAATCTGAGGGGGGAATGTGTGGATTTTTTTTTTTTACCATGAGGAAACTGAGGCTCAGAGAAATCAAAGTTTACACTTCCAGGAGTACTTAAGTAACCACTGAAGTAACCTCTCTCCTCCCCTTTTTGCCCTGGGCCCTGTCTTAACAGGAAAAAAAAAAGGACTGTTTTTCAGTTGCCTCAAGTTAGTTTAACACAAATTGAAAAGTTCAATCAATATGCAGGCCAACACCTTTGAAGCCCATCTAACTAATACAGCTTTAAATTGCATCTTGAGAGGACTTTTCAATTGTATGTACATAATGGGTTTGGAAAACACACCATCAAGACTTGGCTCCTTGTGTTGGCCGGCACTTAAACACATTTTATAAATGTAAATTACAGATCACTCACACCTAACTTTAGTTATGAAAATGTCACCATACTTTTCATCAAAGGCCCTTATCTACACAAAGGAGGTAATATATTTGGAGCTCCCATTTTATAGGAAGGCTTTTCTGAAGTATGGTCTTTATTTGCAATTGGCCTTTAAACCTGAGAAAGCCAACTAGCTGTAGCATTGAGGGAATCAGGTCACAGCACCGTGCCTTTTAGGATTGGTCTGTACTTCAAAGTTATATGGCATAGCTACATCAATCAGGAATGTGAGAAAACTACATCCTGACCAAACAGGTGTGCCAACAAAATCCCTAGTGCAGCGTTTCTCAAACTGTGGGTCCCGACCCGCCGGGGGGTCGCGAGCAACTTAGAGGGGGGTCATGAGAAACTGAGAGGGTGGTTGCAGCAATGGAGGGGGGGGTCGCGAGCAACTGAGAGGGGGGTCGCGGTATCACAAGTCTGAGAACCCCTGCACTAGTGTAATTAAAGCCGCAAAAGAGAACAGTGTTTTTTATGAGGTACCTAATGATGTTTGGGGAGGTGGTGTTCCTACACACTCACAAAAAAAATCCTTCCCTTAAGCTTATGTTGGCATACAGCACCAGTTATTAAATTGCTTGTATGTGCACACTCTTGGTTCTTTGTGTTGGTGCTGAACATCCTCACCATGACTGCTTATACTGATTGTATTGTCAGTGTGGGGATTGTGGGATGGCTTCTGAAGCCCAATAACAATCAATGTAAACATCACGGTGTCTACATTGACATTGTGTCAACCTAATTACATTGACTGTGACTCTGCTGCTTGGGGACTTGATGTTACTAAATCAGAGTATAGAGGCACTTATGTTAGTGGGAGCAAAATTTAAGTAAACACACTTCCACAGAAATGTCAATACAAGGCAGTTTACGTTGACCTAACCCCACATGTAGACCAGGTTTTAGTTTAGGCTGTGTTTATGGTAGGGATATCAGAATAGCTAGGCCAGCATAAACTCCATAGTGTAGACATATGCCTAGCTAGTATTGCAGTTATGCTTTTTCTTAACTTCCCCTGTGTTTTATTCCTGAGGTGGCACATTTTCATATCTTGGAATATATAAGTATTTTCTAGTAATTAATATTTAGTGGGCTGTATTAAGTCAAATTTGGTTCACAATTCAGATCATATTATTTTCAGGATTATCTAAAAATTCAAATGAAAATATTTTTTCCTAGAGCCAAACCTCTCCCCACTGTTATTAATGTATAAACGCTGCAACATTGACCTAGTACACTAGCGTCTTAGACTGAAAAGGACTATCTATAAACAAAAGTGAAACTAATTATTCTGCTTTTATTATCGAAGTGGCATGAAATACAAAGATAAATAATCAATTGTGGGGAACACTAAGGCTCTGATCCTCCAGGCTGCCTTCTCTGGACCTCTTGCACAGTACAAAACAAGACGAGGCCTTGTCTGGAGAATGGAATCTATAATTATGAAAATAGTTATTAAAATATTATTTTGCTTTTTTCAAATGCTTGACTTGAATATAGAATATGTAGGAATTACATCTAAAGCGATTAATTGTTTCCAACTATTAGAAAAAAGGAAAATTAAATTGAAAAGTATTTACTGATCATAAAATAATCATTTATATTTTTAAATTATTAATTTTAAAAAGCTGAAAATAAGTGTTACTTAACACCGGTTGAAATGTATATTTTCATACTTGTTTTTAGGCATATTTTTGCACTGTTTTGTGTCAAGTAAATACAAACTAGGGCTGGGTAAAATATATACAGCAGAAAAATTGACAAAGTTAGCTTTTAGGACAAGATATACAAATTTCTTCAGAGAGTTCAATTTTTGCACATTATTTTGTTTACATTCAATTGATAATTCATGTGTACCAAGATCTGTCTACATACTGCTCACATATTATGTGCTATGAATGTTACTTTAAGTAATCACTAGTTGTGATTCACTGTTTGTGCTGTGTGATTGGTCACCATCTTACATCACATGATATTGTCTCTGCTCTCTGACAGAATATCTCCATGACAACAACAAGTTTTAAGATGGCTAAGTGAACATTTCCTCTCTAAATGCTCTCAGATGACACCTTCATAGTAGCCTTAAAGTGTATATTCGACTTTGACAAATGGCACTTTTAAAATGGCACAGTGGGATTCCACATATCTTGTCTTTCAGCTCTGGTCTACACTAGGGAGTTATTTTGAAATAACGCCCTTTATTTCAAAATCACAAGTGGAGCATCCACACTACCAAGCCCATTATTTTGAAATAATAACTCCTGTTTTCCATGAGGAATAACGTTTATTTCAAAATATTTTTTTCAAAATAGCATTAGTGTGGACGCTCCACTGCTGCTATTTTGAAATAACTACTAGCAAGCGTCATTCAAAGTAATTACTCCCCGTGCTTCCTGAGGCACTAAATTGAGGTAGTGTGTCCACATTAAGGGAGCCTGCCTCAGACTAATTTTGAGGCTTCCCTGTAGTGTGGACACGCTATTTTGAAATAGTTATTTCAGGAGTTATTATTTCAAACTAATAATAATTATTTATTATTAATTATTGTAATAATTATAATAGTTAATAATTATTATTTTGAAATAATTTCCTAGTGTAGACATGCCCTCAGTAAGCTACAAATCCAGGCTCCAATCACACAACACAGTTCCTTCTATTTAAGCAAAGTCCAGTGACTTCAACAGAACTCTGTTCAGGTGTAGGGTGTTTGAATTTATGGATTCCTTTGCATGGCAGCAGCCTTAATCTAATCAGTTTAATTTTTTAAAATAATTTCAATGCATTAAATCAATAATATAATTATTTAAAAATGGACTAACATATTCCTTATAATGGCAAGGCAACAATACACAATAAAATAATAGAAGCACATTGGGTACTTCTAAGAATACCTTACTATAAGTATGTATTTGAGAAAGAATACTAATACTGAATATTGACATTTTGGGCTATAGAAATTTAACACATATATACTGCTAGGGGAAAACTACACTTTCTTGCCTATTATATTTTAGCTAAATAGAACTTGGGTTCTTCTATGTGAAATATTAGATTAATACTGAGATGATAATTGATCCCATTAAAATTATTAATGAAAACAAACATGTTACTCTTCAGATCAGAGAGCTTTACTAATAAAATAAAAATTATAAAGACCTAAATCAAAACTGATTTTTATATTTACCAGATTATTCACCAGCAAAGCCAACAAAGTTAGCCTCTATTGATAAGACAAATAAGCACATTTGCATTTTAATACAAAAATCATTAGAAAAATAAGTCAAAACTGAATTTTATATCAATTAAATTCCTATTAAATTAGCCCATATTATCTAACAAGGAAGCCTACAGAACTAGGCTTTTATTGACATATTGGTAAGTAAATGCAAAAATATTACTTTCCAGATCATAGGGATTCAAACCAAAAGCATTTCTAAAAATGATCTCATTCAAAGTCTAGTGAAATCAAATAAGTATCTGATCCTCATTAAAGTATTTCAGCACTTGCTCATTTAACAAGTAAAAGAGTGTCATCCCTGTCATCCCTGCCTGGAATCAGCTGAAAATCCTTTCTGGCTCTAGCATCACCACAATAAAATTCTGCAAGTAAAATTCTACTCTGTAACATTGCTGCAAAACCTTGAGTAACTGCACCAGTTAAGTTACTTTGTATTTACAGTGGTAAATTAAAACAGAATTTGGGTCTCAAACCTGATGCCCAGAATATCACAGGAACAATACCATGATCCGTAAAGCCAAATTAGGCACCTGAGTTCCACATTCAATCAACAGAAATAGCTTAGAATGAGATGCACAAAAGTCAGTCAGCTCTCCACCTGAAATAGCCAATGGGAAAAAGTCTCAGAAGGGTAGCCATGTTAGTCTATAACTTTAAAAACAAAGGTCCTGCGACACCTTACAAGACTATAACAAACATATATAGGACCATGAGGGAGACACTGATAGGCTAAATGCTGCCAGTTTCTCACAGACAAGTGTAACTCCAGGCTGCAAGGAGGCACTACTACTTCACTAGCAATCCATGATTAGGGACCCTTCTTGTGACTTAGCAGCCTGTATAGTTTCTTGTGGGTATGAGTGAGGTACCCGCTTCACTCCACAAAAAATGTTGTTGCACAACTTACCTTATAACTTTTAGCCCAGTCAGTGGTTAGTGCACTTGGGATATGGGAGGTCCAAATACACTTTCCCCTCTCCCTCAGAAAGGATTTAAACAGAAATCCCCAGCTCTCGGGGTGGTTGTGATTGCATGCCTTAGGGAACAGGTGGGAAACCTTTTTTTGGGTCCAGGGTCCACTGACCCACAGAAAATCAGTGGGGGGCACACACAAGTGAGAAGCAAAAGCCACCCTCCCCCCATGACCCTCAATGACCCGGCCCACAAATGAGAAAGAAAAAAAAAAACCCTCACAGATCTGGCCCTCAACTGAGAAACAAAGAGCAGGCTCTGCCTGGCAGTAACAGTACTTCTAGCCTGCTGTGCTGGCTGCCTGCAGAGCTGCTATTCTGCTACCAGCAGCTGTCGGATACATAGGGAAGGCTCCTGAAAAAAGGCAAGTCGGGATTGTGTGTACACAGGAACCAGTAGGGCTCAGACATAGATTCTAGCTCATCTCAGACCTTTGAGCCCTGCAGGGTCCTGGAACTCTAGATCCAAGCCCCGGGTTAGCACAATTGCAGTGTGGATGCAATGGGGAGTTGGCTTGAACCCAGGCTCAGACCTGGGCATAAAATTCTGGGTAGATTTGCCCTTAGGCCATATCTACACTAGGAAATTATTTTGAAATTACTAAATTCAACTTAAGAACTCCAGATTTAACAAATTCAAACTTGCATTTCAATGCTTCCCTGTCCTCATTACAGGGAAGCATTGAAATTTATCTGAGGCAGGCTCCACTAATATAGACACGCTACTTCAGACTCAGAGCCCAAGAAGCACTCTGGGAAACTGGGGGAAGCCTCCTGGAGGACAATTAGTTCAAATTATCAGCACTGGAGCATCCACACTAATGCTATTTTGGGTTCATAAGTTTAGAATTAGCATTATTCCTGTTGAAAAGCAGGAATACAGAGTTCAAAATCCGCGGCCTGTTTTTCCGAAATAACAGGCTTGGTAGTGTGGACACACTGCTTACTC
The DNA here is from genome assembly GCA_032595735.1 of Pelochelys cantorii. Taxonomy (NCBI): domain Eukaryota; kingdom Metazoa; phylum Chordata; order Testudines; family Trionychidae; genus Pelochelys; species Pelochelys cantorii. Next base: position 32,241,955 of record CM064332.1, read on the forward strand.
ATTTGAACTTGGGGGGGAGGAGGTTATTTTGGACTAAGGTCCTACTGTAGGCCAGGGCTTATAGTGCTATCTCCAAAGCCAGCATGCTAGGTGGAGTACCCCTAAAATGGGTGTGTCCCAAACCTTGCCTCTGTTATGGAAATAGCTATCTAAATCCAGACTGCAGAGAGGTGCCTATCTCTGCTAGTGAGCATCTCTACCTGACTCATGTGCAGGGCCCAACTCGATGTGATTAGAGGCCTCCTAACTGCATGAAAACATGCAGAGAGAGGAAGGAAGACTTTCCTTACAACTTGTAGACCAGTGGTCAGAGAGTGAACCATACCCACTAAGTGTATAGAATACCAAAGATGGAGACCCCTGGTTTAAGACTTCCTGGTGAGCTGAAGGGACTTGAACAGGATTCTCCCACCTTTCAGCTAAAGACTATAACCACTAGGCTTTGGAATACTCTGCTCTGGCTCTCCTTCAGTCTCGCCTATTGAAATTGTTCCACTTCCATACAATAGTTGAATAATTAATTATTAACCGGGACAGAGAAAGATGAGTGACTGTAACCCACACTCATAGGCTGTGTCTAGACTGGCATGATTTTCCGCAAATGCTTTTAACGGAAAAGATTTCCGTTAAAAGCATTTGCGGAAAAGAGCGTCTAGATTGGCACGGACGCTTTTCCGCAAAAGCACTTTTTGCGGAAAAGCGTCCCTGGCCAATCTAGACGCTCTTTTGCGCAAGAAAGTCCTAATCACCATTTTAGCCATCGGGGCTTTTTTGCGCAAAACAATACCACGTTGTCTACACTGGCCCTCTTGCACAAAAGCATTTGCGCAAGAGGGCTTTTGCCCGAACGGGAGCAGCATAGTATTTCCGCAAGAACACTGACAATCTTACATGAGATCGTCAGTGTTCTTGCGGACATTCAAGCAGCCAGTGTAGACAGCTGGCAAGTTTTTCCGGAAAAGTGGCTGATTTTCCGGAAAAACTGGCCAGTCTAGACACAGCCATAGTGTGGTTCACTGTCCCATGTAGTGGCATTTAAGACAAGATACCGTGAGAGAGAAGAACAAGGGAGCTCTCTACAGCCTGAGAGCCAGCTGGCTTTATAGCTCAAGCTGTATAGAGGCTCTTATATTAAACTCCAGAGGTCCCAGGCAGTGGTTACAACTCACCAGCTCAGCAGTCAAGGCAATCATCTGACATGTTAACAGAGCTCTATTCAAATCCTTTCTCATCAGGCAGAGGGGAAACCTGAACTTCAGCTCTCCGACATGCTCAGTGAGTGTTCTGACCCCGGGGCAAAGAGTTATAAGGGAGACATGTCCTATCCCCTATCTGCTTTGTGTAGAGTTAGGTGGCCTCTGAGCATGCCTACCGGATTGGGCCTTGCATGCGAATTAGGCAGAGGAGTGTCTATCTTCCCTGTGATTCATGGATTGCTCAGGGGCTTAGGCAGGTGACAGATGCCCAGGTGCTTAGAGTATGGCAATTGCATTTATGCCCAGAGTCAGGAACTTGGACACCTGGAGATTTCTTACTGTAAAATACTTAGGTGTCTACAGGGTTAGGTGGCAGCTAAGTAGGGATTCGGGTTGGGATGGGTTAGTACTGACAAGGAGTGCAATGTGAATGCTGATCCATGCTCTCCATCTCTTGAGAAACAAGGAGCAATTTTGATATAATCAAACCCTCAGAGCAGAATTGCACTTTAAAATGATACAAATTTGCAATTCCTATCATAGGTAGTGTGATTTCTCTACAAGTTTTTTACCAATGTGGGAGTGTTTCCTACGTTTCTGTCAGTGCAAACTGCATATATGTGGTTAAATTTCTTCCAATACACTGGAAGCCCTGAGAGGTCAGGGACTGGATTTCTTTACTGCACTGCAACAGCATCTAGGTCTTACATAAAAAGCAGGATAATTTCTGAAGGAAAATAAGACCATTTTGGAGTGAAAAAGCTCAACATTTAAATTTTAAAATTTAGTTGCAAAGGTGTTTGCAGTGTTGTTGTAGTTGTGTTGGTCCCAGAATATTACAAGATAAGGTGGGTGAAGTAATATTTTTTACTGAACCAACATCTGCTGGTGAAAGAGACAAGCTTTCAAGTTTACAACAGAGAAATCTTTCTCCGGTCTTTCTAGAATGTCACAGCTAAATATAAGGGTGGAATAGAGAAGGTGTTAAGACATATTGCAAACGATGATTCAAGGTGAAGTGGGTTGTTCTGCTTTATAGAGCTGTGACTGCCTACTTCTCACTTTACCTTGGGTGAAATTCTAGTCTCTTGCACTAGTGGAAATATGGAGCATTTTCACTGAAGTCAGGGAAGTCACTTCAGATTTATGACAAAGTAACTGACAGTAAAAGTTGGCCTACAGCCTTTTGTGCATATAAAATCCAATCCTAATTTTATGTAATCCAGGGGAGTTTTACCATTGACTTGAAAATGTGTCAATTGAATTTCACTGACCCCTTGGAATTCCAAATCATTATATTAAAGTTTCTAAGGAAACCACTTTTGTTCCTATTTATTTAAAACATTGTGTGGTCATATTATGGGTTGCTAAGAATTTACTTTAAATTATAGTTTGTGTTAAGACCCTGCTTAACACACTCTTAATTAACAGCAAGTGGTATTTCTAATTATTGTTTCATATTACACATCTAAGATGCTTTGACAGCACAAGCTTACAGCAAACAAGCTTTTAGCACTTTAAAAATATTCTAGACCATGAAAAACTCTTTGATCAAAGTGACAAATAAGCATCTATTAGAAATAATAACTCTGCATAGTTGCAGTAATAGCCAATATACTACAACTTGTAACAGATAAGTATTAACATCTGGAAACTCATCATGTGTGCTTTTCAGGGATAATTATAGATCTATACTTACATGCATAATATTGGGGGAAAAAAAAGCCTGATGTTCCAAATCCTTAGTCATACAATTAATCTCTTTGCTCTGGTCTACACTAGGGAGTTATTTTGAAATAACCCCTTATTTCAAAATAATAAGTGGAGTGTCCACACTACCAAGCCTGTTATTTCGAAATCATGGGCTGGTTATTTGAAATCTGTACTCCTTCCTTCCTTGGGGAATAAGGAATAGTTATTTTGAAATAGTTATTTCAGGAGTTATTATATCAAATTTAGTTATTTGAAAATAATTTCCTAGTGTAGACATGCCCATTGATATAAATGAGGCTACTAGCAGGAATTCAGATTATTTGTGGGAGTAAAGGTTTGCAGGGCTGGGTACAATAACAGAGAGAGTGAAAGATAGTTTAACTGAATATCAGGGAGAAAGAAAACATGAACATGCCTATATGTATAAATGTTAGTAATTTTGTTGAGAAGGGGCTAGACTGAAACAGGCATGTCGACTCTGCAGGCACAGAAAATAATTCATAGACACTACCCCCATCACCAGCTACTGACACATTCACTTTTGCTTATATCAACATACAAACAACTCCTAGATTCAGAGGAATACTCCAAAATGCCTTTAGTTGTGTGGCCTGATTTTAGTGCTATGATTAGTGTTTGTAATTATGGACGGAATCCATATAATGTAAGTCAGGAAAATATGATGAAGTAGAATATTTGCTGTAATAGTCTATAGTTAGTAAAATCCAATTAAGCATTTTTAATAAATAGGCATATCATTCAAGTTGTAAATAGTCACCAACATTTGAAAAACTGTTTTAACTGTGTGTGTTAAATTTGAGACATCTTGTGCCTGAGGCTATGTCTAGACTGTAGAGTCCAAGGAAGGCATCCGCTTTTTCGGAACAGTTTCCAAAAAAGTGGACATGTTCTTTTGGCATCCCTGTATTCCTCTTGGTGAGAGGAATAAGGGATGTTCCATAAGAGGAGTTTTTTCCGAAATTTGGCACTGTGTAGATGGGCCAAATTTCGGAAAAGCCTCTTTTGGAAAAAAAAGTGGAACAGTTGCAATTTGCATATCTTTTTCCAACTTTTCTCGGCAGTCTAGACATAGCCTGATTTTCAGCAGTGCTGAGGTGGGAAGACAAAGGTTGGGAGTGTTCCTCTTTTAAAGATATCTATTACTGAATTCTTACACTCTAAGCTCATTGATACCCCCTCCCTCTATCCAGTGGCTACAAAGAGTAAATTAATATTTTCTCCTTTATTTATGCTTTTCTCTTGTATTTTTAGGAATATATTAATTGAAGTTGAAGTTCATAGTAGAAAACTATTGTCCCAAGAGATTCTCAGCTATTAATGAATTCGTTTTGCTCAAAATATTTTTGGACACATAACCTGCGGTGCCTTTTGGAGTGTATTTCTTTCTTTTCTTTTCTTTTTTTTTTTTTTGCAACATTTTTGTTTCATTTTTATTATATACCGGATTAAGGTTTAGCATACCTGATTTGGGTTTAGTTTGAAAAATGATTTGTTTTGAAAAGCATCTTATTTTATTAATCTTATGCATGTACTTCTACCCCTCATGTCTCCTACTGCTCTGTGAAGGCCTTCAGAAAGCACATGAGAGAAAGAGAAAAAAAACTTTATTTGCCTTTTATGTGCCGGTAGTACACACACACACTCACACACATTGCTAGGTCAACCTAATGGATCCGGCAATGAAGGCTTGGAGGAATTTGGTTTCAGTCCTTCAACTTTTCAAAATTATTTCTTTCCAAAGCATTTCATATGGGCCTTTTGCCTCCCCCTCCACTCTTTTTTTTGCCTGAAAAGACAATTTTGGACTCTATCTGTAACTCTCATTTAAAGAATGAATATTGAAGCATTAAATTCTGTTTGAGAAAGAGGAATAGCAGAGATGGAATTTCTCTGGAAGTATTTGGAATTAGACCCCTACTTGCTGTTTATGATGTGGCCATTCCCTTGTGTCACTATGGTAAGTCAGCATTGGTCTTCACTAATATTTCAATATGTTGATTCAGAATTAGCTAATGAACCCACATGTGCATTATCATCAGTTACATGTGCCAAAAGGCTGATTTGTTTTAGTGCATTGAAAGATGTACATTTCAGTGTACAAAAACTTTTTCAATAGGTGACCAAAGTATGGAGGATTTTGTTTCAATAGCTAAATCCACTGTATTTCTTCCTTAAAAATATCATACTACCTGTACATAAAAGGCAAATAAAGTTTTTTTTCTCTTTATCTCATGTGCTTTCTAAAGGCCTTCACAGAGCAGTAGGAGACAGGAGAGGTAGAAGTGCACGCATAAGATTAATAAAATAAGATGCTTTTCAAAACAAATCATTTTCAAAACTAAACCCTAATCAGGTATGCTCCGATCAAATATGAAGTGTCCTGTTTAATGATCTATCCTAACTGGAATGCTGTGTTTGTTTCCAAATCAACTTCTGTCCTGGCCTCTCAAGTGGGATTATAATATAAATTAAAGGCCTGTAAAAAGTGGTATCATTTAACTGTCTGGAAATTTCTGTTTCATAATCTGTGAAAATCTGTATAACTACATGAGACTCTGTGTTTCTGAGTCTTACAACAAACATTCAATTTAACATCAAATCCAATAATGTTAATATTCTACTTTTATTCAGTTGAAGTAGAGTCAAGATTCCTTTTAATAAGTCATTAGGATTTGTACCTGCTTCCTCAGGGCTGAATTTGGCTCAAGGAGCCGTTATTGTTCTGTGTAATTAATTTGTCAGTCAAATAATTTCTACAGGGCTATAATTTACTCATCTGTCTCCAACCATGACAAATGTTGCTGTTCAGAGCTTTAATCCTGTTTTTCTCTCTCCATTTTTGTCACTAGTTTTCTTTGTTCTACATCATGGGATGGTAAATGCCATATTTGTACATAACTGAATGTTTGGTGGTATACTAGATTATTCCTGTTAGCGACATTAAACATCTAGAATCTGTGTCAGTCTTTATGGCATGCAGTGTATGAATGTGAGTTACATGAAGACTTTTTGCATGCTCCACTACCTCTCTCAAATGAGTAATCCAAACCAAATAAATGAGGGAATGTAATAAAAATCAGTCATGTAAAAGGACAGCGAGAGAGATTTTCAAAAGCACTTAAAGGATTTAGGAGCATAAGTCCCATTGCAAGTTGATGGAACTTCTGCTTCTAAATGTTTAAGCACTTTCAAAAATCTTTCATGGTAATATTTACTCTGACAACTGTGTTCCCTGAGTGATAAACAGACATGGCTTTGCAAACTGTTCACAAACTTGTCCCAAATTTTGTAAATAAATTATGTATTTTAAAATATTTGACTAATATCACAAGCATATAATTGGCATTCTATGGATTACTTGAATTAGACCCCAAGTCACATGAATTTATTTCTGAGCCCTGACGGAAACTTTTTACATGGAGAATGGAAATACCAAATAATATACTTTGGTACAAATTGGTGAAATGTGAAAGATTCATTAACACTTTGTGATGACCCATTTGAATATGTAAGAAAATAAATGAATAGCATATTCTTACTAATGCAAACAAATGAACTTGAACTGTTCATTTATTCACAAATCTGTGATGTCACTATTCAACTGGCTCTAACATCATGAGAGATTATTTATGATTTGTTTCTGGTAGTTTTTACATTATAAAAACATAAAGGAAGAAGAGATTCTTCAACTCAAAAGAATTTAGGAGGGACTCCACAAAGGGATTTTGGCATTGCAACACTGGCACAGTGCCTAACTTTTAGTCTCCTAGAAAATCACAGTAAAAATCCTGAGATCCAAAAAGCTGAATTAGGTACTGATAGTCCCTATATAATTAGTGGAGACTGAAAAAGATATCTTTGAAGATGATCCATAAAGCCATCATGCTAAGCAGCAAGCTATCTAAGTTAATCAATGGAAAATGCTGATGAGAAGGTTGTGTATTAAGATCCATTCCTCTCAGACTGAGGCCATGTCTACACTACAAAATTACGTTGACCTAACTTACATCAGCATAGAATTACCACAGTTATGAAATTGTTTGAACGTGTGCATGTTTGGCTCCTTGTGTTGGCAATGTACATCCTCACCACGAATGCTTATGTTGACGGAATTGGCAATGTTGGGTACTGTGGGATGGCTCCTGAAAGCCCGTAATAGTTGATGTAAGCAACAGTGTCCACACTGACACTTCATCAAATTAATTACATTGACTGTGATGCTACATCACTTGGAGAGGTGATGTTACTAAATAGACATACAAAAGCACTTACATTCTCAGAAGCCAATTTTAAGTGAAGTCCGAAGACATTTCTACAGCTAGGTTTAGAGAAGGCAGCTTATGTTGACTTAACCCTGTAGAGTAGACTGGGCCTGAGGCACTTAACTCTGAGCTGCAGGGAGCGCCTATCTCTGCTTAGTGATCCATGAACAGGACCTGTGTCATGTAATTTCCTGTGGGAATGAATTTGGTGCCTGCCTCACTTGAAACAGCCAGAAAAGACAATGCCCACCTCACAATTTTTAGCTCTGTGGTGAGATTACTCACCTGGGCTGAAGAAGATCCAGGTACAAGCCCCCTTCTATAGCAGTGAAGGAAAAAAAATTTGAATAGAGTTACCTACCACTCAAGGAAAGGGGGGAGATGAGGCTATACACTGAATTAGAGATAGTTTGGTGTGTGGCTCTTCTCTTAAAGCTGGTCCACTCTGGATGAATAATGAAAGAGTGACTGGAGCAGAGAGACAGGACAGTAAGGGTATGTTTATACAGCAAAGAAAAACCAGCATGGGTGGCTGTCCTGGGCCAGCTGACTCGGGCTGACAGGCCTCAGGAGGGCTGTGGGCTGTTTTCGTGCTATGTAGACTTCTGGACTCAGGGTGGGAGGGTCCCAGAGCTCAGTCACAGACCAGGTGCAAGTTTTTTCTTCCTGTGTAGACATATCCTGAGTCTCCCACATGGCAGGTAGGAGCCCTAACCTCTGGGTTTCAGAAAAGACCTCCTGAATCTTATAGATCTTTATACCCTTTATTTAGAATTAAATAAATTTGATATTGAACCCTTTTCAGATTGAATTATAGGAAGCTATAATGAGACCTTGCTACAAAGTAACAGAGATTTTAGAACTGCGCCTAATTAGAATTTATGTAAAATGGAGGAACTTGAAACTTTCCATATGGTCCAGTCTTTGCATTTAGGAATATTTTAGGGCATTAGTTCTAATAATAACAATTTCCAAACTGTGACTCCCATATTACAACAGAAGGAAAGTTCTGGGACTCCCCCTCACATCTTAAAAGTAAGAGGGTGGTTAGAACTCACCATAGCCACTGAGAGTATCACATTGAAAACCCATATTTTAAGGGACCAAGGTTGCAGCTAGCCTTTAATACAAGGGTGGGGAATCTGCAGGCCAGGCCATTGCTTCCCACAGCTTCCACTGGCTGGGAATGTTGAACAATGCCAACTGGGAGCTGCAGGGCTCTTTGTCTGCAGACACTTAGTAAACAAACCATCTTGCAGCCCGCCAGCAGCTAACCCTGATGAAGCGCATGCAGTCCATGGGCCTGAGGTTTCCCACCCCTGCTTTAATAGGAACAACATTGGAGATAATATTCCCAGGGACAATTAAGTCCTTTCTTGAATAAGTACAACATTTCTGAGGTACCAGGAATGAGTTAATGAGAAATGCAGAGAAACTACTTTATCCTAGACTGATGTTTTTTCCTGATGTCAGCACAGAAACCCAAACACCAAGAGGTGAATTTAGTCCTATGAGAGAGCTGTTGACTAAGCTGAATGTTAAGTTGCATTGTGGTATCTAGCAAAATCAAAAAATTGTTTTGCACAGTATTTCTTGGAACCAGGGTTGCTTCCGGACATCTGGACAAGCCTGATGTGGGGATATCTGGAACAATGCATATGTGGCGATGTTTGGAGTTTTGTGTAATGTTACAGGAACAACATTGTTAGATTTCTGCTTTCTAAAGTTTTAAAAGCAAAAGCATTCAATAGTTGAGAATACTGGCATTTTGTACTGAACAGATTTGTAGTTATGGAAAGCAAAATATATTATACAGATCAATCAATCTATTTCTCTGAGTATGGTCCAGTAGTAGTGTTTTGTTTGAGTGATTCAATTCACTGTACTTTTATTAAGGGATGCTCTGGGTGATATTTAAATTGAGCTGTGTCACAAACATGATTTTATTTTATTATAAGCTGCAAATAGCCTCTTACGTTGTAAGCCAAAAGGAACATTAATAAAATACTTGCTAGTACTTAGATTGGCATCTGTTTTCCTCAGTGACATGGCTGTACTGTGTCTTGATCTATCTCCCAAACAGGAAGTTTCAGTTTCCCTGTCAATCCATCAAAGTAGGCGTTAATACTATGCATTTATCATGTATTACTCAGACCACTACAAGGAGGTGAATAAGGGGGGAAAGTGACTGCTCACTTCCATTGACTAGATCTGATGCTCTTGCTGCTAAACACTATTATTATTTTGTGCTTTATTAACAGTCAAATTAATTATGTTGTGATTTGTATGAATTATCAAAAGCAAATTCAGTAATTTCTAGAAGGCTGGTGTTTGTACACTATTTTATTAGGAATGAAAAAGAGCTCCTTCAACAAGAATATGAATTTCGAAGCCCCAAATGCTAGCTAGAGGAATATAGACATTTTATTAAGAGGCAAAGAATCCTCATCAACTCAGGGGTCTGTGCTGGCACCAATGTGCACATACAACGCCTTATGTTAACATCTGTTATAAATGCACACAAACTGAAGGCAGAATAGTTTACAACAGGGCTACTCAACTTTGGAAGCCCCGGGGGCCACAATGATACTCACAGAACATGCCAAAGACCGCAACTTAAGCGCGGTTGCATATACATGCAAATATATATTCAAATATATGCAAATAGCTTCTTTCACACTGACGGGCATGAATACAAAGATTAAGGCAAGATTACACAACACACAGGCCCCATTTAAGTCAGTTCTGCTGATATTACTGCAATATTTACCTGATTTCTACCCGTATGACAGCACTTTTAACGAGCAATAACAGTCCAGGAATTTAACTACTAAAATGCATATCAACAGAAGACCATTATATTGACTTTTTTGTTTTGGCTCCCACCCGCATGCTGCATGTTGAGCCCTGCATAAAACCGCACTGTGGGCCACAAACAAATGGACCACGGGCCACATGTGGCCTGCGGGCCGCGTGTTGAGTAGCCCTGGTTTACATTATGATGAGATAGACTGCTTAGATTCAAGAAATATTATCTGTTTAGAAACAGAGGCCTGGTCTACACTAGGACTTTACATCAACCTTAGTCCCATATGGTTGATTTTCTAAGTGATGCATCCATACTACCAAGCCTGTTACCTCGCCCTTTAGGGCTGCTGAAGTAGATTTCTGTACTCCTGCTTTTCACCAGGAGCAACGCTACTCCTGCCCTTACACAGTCGAAGTTATGCCAATGCAGAGACTAGGGACGTTAGCTATTGTATAATTGAATAGTCATGTAACCGCACAAAATATTGTCGGTTACACGACTTTTCAATAGTCCCTGGGGGTGGGGCCGGCAGCCAGTGTGCTCCCGGCCCCGGGAAGGCTCCTGCCATACCGCACTGCTGCTTCTGTATCAGAGGCAGCAGTGCGGGGTAACAGGGGGAGTCAGTCCATGAGGGGAGCTAGTTTAAAAACCAGCTCCCCTCGTGAATCGGTTGCCTGCCGCTCTGTGCTGCTGCCTCTGTATCAGCGGAGTGGCAGCAGCCCCTGTCCTTGGGGGACCCAAGCTCAGAACGCCGATACCTACAGCAGGATTGCAACCTGCCTGGTAATTAAAGGCTATTCCAGGGACACCCAGCAGTGCAGGATAAAAATCAAAGAGCTCAGGCAGTCGTATCATAAAGCAAAGGAGGAGAGCTGCACTCTGGGGCAGCACCTCACATGTGCCACTACTATGACCAGCTGAATCCCATTCTGGGGGGGAGGACCTGGCCAGCTCCCCAGGTGTGATCAAGTCTGGACAAGACATGCATGGTGTCAGCCATGAGGAGAGCAGGGTGGCAGAGGGGCATGAAGAGGAGGAGTAGATTAGCCAGTTGTAGATGGCTGAGAGCCATGAACTCATGATGCTGGAGCCGGTCTCCCCACCATCCCAGGATGTCTCCCAGTCCATTGATGACCCCAAAGAGGGAATTTCCAGTGAGTTCACAAACTTTGTCTAATTACAGTCAGGTTCAGGCAATGGGGTGTGAGCTGCAGCATGCTCTCTCTCTGCCTACACAGCCTTATTCTATCCTCCATGGTAGGACGCTTTCCCATGCCAAGCCACCAGTAAATTTTCTGGTGTCATGGAACCACAAAGCAGTGCAGCATAAGGCCCATTTTTTTGGCCACATTCAGTAAGCATATGCTCCTGATCACATGCTGTGATTCGGAGAAGACTGATATCTTGCATGGTAACCTGGAGGGAGGAGTAAGGGAACCTATTATCCAAGTGGTCGCCAACCAGCAGATTGGGATCTACCGGTTGATCTTGGAGCCTCTGACAGATGATCCAGACTGGTTTGGCCAGGAAGCTATCAAGCGCTGGCACTTCAATTGCCCCTCCACCCACTGTCATAGTGCTCCTGCCCTCTGCCTTGGAGCTGCCCCCCTGGGAGCCTTCTGCTTGCTGTGCAGGATGTGGGAGGGAGAAGAGGCAGGGCGCTGATATCAGGGTGTCCCTCTTCCCCCCACTTCTGTACCTTATCTCCACACAGAGAGAAGGGGATGGAGTGAGCTTGGCAATGCAAACTTTATGTCACTCTCACACACTGTGTGTGTGTCATTCTCACAAACACACTGTGCTTCACTCTCATCTCCCAACACATACGTGTGGGGGGGAGGGGGGCTGTTGCTACTTCTTTTACTGCTTGCCAAATGTGTTAGTTTTGGTTTTTGACTGGTCTGTGCATTTCATAATTCTCATTTCTCTCTTACACTTACATTTAATTCAGGGAGTTCTAAAATGCCTAACCTGTTGTGGCTGGAGTAATTAACCCTTCTCCTGGAAGTGGCTGTCATGTCTCTACAGCCCCTGAGAAAGGCAGAGCAGGGGGTTTCCACATGCTGTCCTTGCCTGCAGAGCACCCCTGCAACTCCCATTGATCAATAATGGGGAACCATGGCCAGTAGAAGCTGTGGGCTCAGTGCCTGTAGATGAGGAGCAGCACATGGTGCTATGGAGCCAATGCTGTACATGGCAGCTGCTTTCAGGAGTGGTGCAAGGCCAGGGCAGGAGTAAGCCTGCCTTAACCCCACTGCTCTACCGCCTGGAAGCCATCTCAGTTAAACCATGCCCAGTCAGAGCCTGCTTCCTGAACCCCTGTCCCAGACCTGAACTACCGCCTATATCTAATCTCCTGCCCCAGATGTAAGCCCCCCTTGCACCCAAACTCCTTCGTAGAGCTTGCACCCTGAAACCCCTTCTGGAGACCAAACCTCCATCCTGGGCTAAGTCCAGAGCCCCTCCCACACTCCAAATTTCTTGGCCCAAAACCAGAGCCTGCACCCCAAATCCTACCCTAGCCTGTTGAAAGTGAATGAGGATGGGGGAAGAAAGGTGATGAAGAGAGCAGGGTAAGGCCTCAGAGAAGAGGAGGGGGCAGGGCCTCAAAGAAGGGGTGGGAAGGAAGTGGGACAAGGTATTCTGGTTTGAGGTAGATCTTACATTGCACTTAAATTGAAACAGTAATCTTCTGGTTAAAAAGGTTGGAGACCATTGTATTAGCCTCCTCTCCATGAGGATGCATGCGTCACACATACATCCCCTTCCCGTCCTGCAAGCAGGAAAAGAAGCAGTGTCTCCGGAAGGCCATCTGTGTCAAACCTACACACAGCAGGAAGCCAACCTGCCCCTTTCCCCCACACCCACCTCAAGCTCTGGGCTGGCAGGACCCTTACCATGCCTGCCTCCACACTGAGTGTGTCCCAATGCTCCCCGGAGATGTCTAGGCACCCGCTGTAAAGTGCCCGCTTTAAAGCAAACATTTGGCCTTGTGTGGAACAATTTTCCATTTTCTTTACAGAGACTTTGGGTGTATGCTAAGAGATTAGGGTTCAGCTTCACACAATGTATCTGCTGGAATGTAACTTTTGCTCTTGTAACTTTTTCTTGCAGCTGGGAGTTCAGAGAGCCAGCTGCTTTGAGTGATGTGCAGGGGTCTGCACCTGGCACTCCATCCCTCCCCCCAACCTTCTGCTACCCTAGGTCATACCCCAAAATCCTGCACCCCAGGTCACAACCCCCTCCCAGACCCTACACCCCAGCCTCCAGGTCAGAATCCTCTTCTGCACCCATACCCGTAACTCATGCAGGGCCTGCTCCCCAACTCCCTCCCAAAACCACATTCTGTCCCAGAGCCTAACCCCTCACCCCCAAACTCTCTCCCAGAGCCTGCACCCCAATCCCCTTCCCTGGCTCAGAGCCTGCACCTTGCACCCAACTCTCTCCCAGAGCCCGCACAGAGACACCCCCCGCCCCGCCCCGCCTCGCCCCGCTAAATTTCATCCCAGAGCCTTAGGCAGGTAGGGGGAGGAGGGGCTCCGACTCTGGGCCTCGCCACAATTTCAGCAGCCCCCCGCCCCGGTTTGACGGGGTGGACTGAAGCGGGGGGGGGGGGCAGATTCAGAGTTAGGAAGCCCTCCCCCAACAACCTCTTCTTGTCCCAGGGCCCACGGGCCCACGCGCACCACCAGCCGCTCGTAGGAAGGCTCCTGCCCCGGCCAGGCCCGTCCCGCCGTCCCGGGGCCAGCCGCGCAGGGGCGGGGCGGGGCGCTGAGGGAGGCTGGCGGCCGGTGCCGGGCGCGCGGGGAGCAGTGCGGAGCGAGACCCAGCGCAAGGGGGGGGTGGGGCGAGCCTGGTGCCGGCGTGAAGTCGCTGGGTGCGGGGGAGGGCGGGTAGCCAGCGGGAATGATGCATAGGCCTGGCGGGAGTAACTGGGACAGCTGGGGGATGTAGCTCAGTGGTAGAGCGCGCGCTTCGCATGTGTGAGGTCCCGGGTTCAATCCCCGGCATCTCCAGCGGTTTTTTTTTGTTTGTTTTTGCACTTTACCAACAGTTTCCAGGGGGCCCGACTGGGCCCTGGCCTCTCCCGGCTGGTGTAACCTCCAGCTGCTGAGTCCTTATCATTAGAGGCATAGGCCAACTAATAGGGATACTGAAACTAACATAGCAAAAGCTTTTGGTGGTGTTTGGTCTTTGAATGAAATGCAGCCTGAAGGCGCTAGCAATGAAAACAGGGAGAAGGGGTGGCTTTTAAAAAGTTGATACTATGCTGGCTCCAAAAAAAAAAACCCCAAAAAAACACAGGTTGCATTGGCCGGGAATCGAACCCGGGCCTCCCGCGTGGCAGGCGAGAATTCTACCACTGAACCACCAATGCTTCATAGTAAAAAAAGCTTCAGACGTTGTATATAAGAATAAGTCAAATGTAGCTGTCTGTGTACACAGAATATTTATGTACTATGGTGCAGAACAAATACATTCCAATATTGTTCCATAAAGCAGACTATACTTTTTAAAGCCACCTTCCACTAATTAACATTTGGTTTAGATAAAATAGTCTCTAAGATACAGAAAAATATGCAGATTAGTTTAATATCTTGGAAATTGGCTGAGACTGTATGTAATTTTTATTTTATTTTATTTTTATCTTGAGCTTGCCAGATTTTGTTGCAGGGTACCATGACTTCAGTCGTCCAGGGCTCACATTATCCTCCAACAAACCAATGTATCATAATTACATTTGCAACATTATGTTTTAATATTTTGGCATTTTGATACAATATGATGTATCATGTTTTCTCTATTAAAAATTAAACATTGTAAACTGACAGTGTATTAGTGTAGTGTCATCACTTGCGCAGAGATGCAGTAATGTCATGTTGTGACAAATGATATAGTCTTGACCAGAGTTGTTGACTTGAGTCCCACGACTTGAACTCAAGTCCGACTTAAGTCGCCCAGGTGACTCGACTTGAGACTCGACTCGGGTTCACTGTTTGTGACTTGAGACTCAACTTGAGACTTACTAATTTTGTTAAATCGACTTGGTGAAAAAATTGTCCAAAAATGCCGATATTGATGGCTTATACAAAAGTGACTTGACATTTTTTGAATTAAGACTTGAGACTCGACTTGGGACTTGACTCGAAAGCGACTTTAGGGACTCGAGACTCAACTTGAGATTTGAACTGTAGTGACTTGAGACTCGACTTGGACTTGACAATGACGACTTGAAGACAACACTGGTCTTGACACCCAAGATTTTTTTGTTGGATAGATTATCAAGACTGGTTATGCATAGCAAGCAAGACTTTCAAGGGAAAACAAGAACATTATGTGAGGAATATCAAAACAAAATACGATTTAAAAGTAAGAACAGTGTTGCAACTATGTAGAGCCTAGAAGGCACATATGAATAAGTTTGAGCCAGAATGAGTTCATAATGACACATATGATTCTATGATTATCAATGGAACATTTAAAAACAGACATCTGTTAGTGTGCGTCTACACAGCAGGGCTTAACTTGAAATAAGCAATGCAAATTGAGCTATGTCAATTGAGTAGCTTATTTCATAATAGCGTATTTCGAAATTGGGAGCGTCTACACACCACTTATTTCAAAATAGAGCACTCTTCCTCCGACTTGCCTTACTCCTCGTACAATGAGGGTTATAGAAGTCGGAGTAAGAAGTCCTCCAACTTGACAGTATTTCAACATTATTTCGAAATAACTGCCTGTTGTGTAGAGTTATTTCATAATAACGCTATTTATTTCGAAATAATGTTGCGTGTAGATGTACCCCTAGATGCAAAGAAAAAAATCAAAGAATTATTTTAACATTAAGGGTACATCTACATTTCAGCGCTATTTCGGGATACCAAAATAGTTATTCCGCATCTTTTGAGTGTGTCCATTATTTCAAAATATAACAGGTTCACTATTCCAACAACCCTGTAAAACTCATTCCACGAGGAGTAAGGGACATTTTGGAACAATGATTTATTTTGAAATAAGTGCAGGGAAGACAGCGCCAAATTTTAAAATAAGCTATTTCTGTTACCCTGGGACGCAGTAACGAATGATTATGTAAATCCAATTAGGAGGACACGCCCTGACCGATAAATAAAGTGACAAATATCCCAGGTCCCAGAAGATTGAGATTGCCTGAGGCCGATTACACGTGGCCGTATCTATCACCGGCGCGTGGGTATTCAAATAAAACTCCGAGTCACAGTTTAGGGCCAAACCATATATTGAATTTGAAAAATGAACTGAACAGAATATGACAACTCTTTATGAACACAACCCTCCCTAACACCCTGAAGAGAAAGCAGATAGTGAAGACCCCTAAACATTAGGTATATACATTACATTCAGCTGCATAGTACAGATAGTAGCTCACGACCTCTATGCCTTGGCTAATTAGAAGCCGTAGCAGAGGAACAGTGAGGAGACCCTCGATGTCTTCTAGGATCTGGTCCGGTCTTCCGGCAGGCGGCGGGGAACAGTGGATTATAGCTCGACGGCCTTCCGCACTCCGAGGTTAATCCGGTGAGATCAGTCTGAAGGTCCTCCCAGGAATTCTCCACAGGAATATCAAACTAATCGATCCCACAAATATGTCCCCCTCCATACACACACTACACGAACTATGCTATTCACTCTCACCCCTCACACTCTCTCTTTCATCTATCATTCATACACGACAAGGGAGAGACTCTCTACAGTACCCACACACACACTGGAACCCGAACAAAAACTGGGAACCTGAACTAACGTTGCCTAGGGTATATAAACCCTTTTAGGCGGGAAAAGCCCCAGTGGTGCTGAGTGCACTGGCTTGCGGGTGGTGTGCATAGAATTCAGGCCGTGTGCAGCGGTCTTTGAGCCGTGTGCAGCGGCCTGGGACGGGGTGCAAAACCTTAGTACCGTGTGCACCTACCTCAAGAAAAAGGCGGGAAGCTCCTAACCGCTCACCCCCCCCTCCAAGGGATAATATTGAACTGTTAACTGAGTTTCATGCACACAACCCCTATTCAGTCACCTCAGGTTACATTTCAAGCTCTGGGTGCGTGTAGACGCCCCCTAAGGGACAATTTTCAGCTCTCCCCTGCTTTGTGAGTTCATATAATATATCAAAATATGAATTTGCCTATGCAAAGAGGCATATATGCACATAAACTTTGTAATTATGCATTTGACTACCCCATGTACTCTCATAAGTTGTATGTGCAAGTGAGTGAATGTGCAAATTTTCTGTGTGTGAAAACAGAGGCTGCATGAAATCTGTCTTCTTGGTTCTGAACTAGAAAGAAACTCAGTCTGTTACTTCCTCTTTAGGTTATCCGATAGCATATGTCACAGAACATATGTTACCAACAATCACCATTTTGAGACTATGGAAATCCCTAACTCCTACCGGGTTGAGTTAAAGACAAAAGGGTCTTCTTGCTTAGAATGTTAGTGATTGTGGGAGGGGTGCATAAGGAAAAGACAGGGATATAGAGCCCATTATGCCTGCTTTATATCACCAGTGATTTTTGTTTGTTTGTTGTTTACATGAGTTTGATTGCAATTTATTTATTACTATGTATTTGGATTCTTGCTTTGCATTTTAATCTGACAGTTTTAGATACTTTATCCACAGAATAGGTATAGGATTAACTTCCCAAAGAATTAGGTAAATAATGAAAAAAACAAATGTTTTCCTTGGAAAATAATAATGAAATATTCCAGATAAATTATTTTAATATATTTTAAATTTATTCACTCAGATCCACATGCCAGTTGAATAATGAAAAAAGGCAAATATATTATTTCAAAACACAGCAATGTTTGTTCCAATAAAATATTTGCTAAATATTGACCACTCAGATCCAAGTAATTCTATTAGGAATTTCATTTGAGCAGCAAAAGCTAAAAGACACCTAAGACCCAGATTCTGCAAAGAGAAGCATGTGTGGAGATACCTTACTTATGCAAAGTCCCTCTGAATTCAGCTGAACAGCCTAGCTTTCTGCGGTGTGGTTCTCTTGGTAGGATTAGGCATTAGGTGATTAAAGGGATAGGTTTTAGTTATGTTGAATTGCAGTCTTCAAGAAACTGTCTTGACTGATTTACAGGGTTGCCACCACAGAGCACTATGATTTAGCAAGGTTTGTGTGATCAGCAACCAACCCCCTGGTCATTTTGGCTATGTCTACACAGTGGTGTTATTTTGGAATAACTGACGTTATACCGAAATAACATAGTCTGCGTCTATGCAGCAAGCAGTTATTTCAACATAATGTTGAAATAAAGGCAATGTGGAGGTCTTCTTACTCCAACTCCTGTAACCCTCATTTTACAAGGAGTAAGGGGAAGTCGGGGGAACAGTGATCTACCTCGGACTTCCTGCTGTGTAGACAGTGCCAAAAGCCAAAATAAGCTATTTCGACTTAAGCTACGCAATTGATGTAGCTCAAGCTGCGTAGCCCATTTCGGCTTTAGCCTTGCTGTGTAGACATGCCCTTTCAGAACAGTTCATTAGCACGAGTCCTGAATTAACAGAGTTTTGAAAACTGTTACCCTAAATGGCTAAGGCACTTTTTGCATCTGTTTACGACATCCAGGCCAGCAGAGCTGACCTGAATAGCATTGTGATGTGGGAAAATCAAAAGCAATTTGCAGACATTCTTTTACTGCGGCTCCAATATAAATCTAGAATTAGAACATGCCTGGAGCACCTTTGAAAATATCATATCATGGACTCATACTGTGCTCTCCTCTTTAAAAATGGTGGTAAAGAAAAGGTTTCTGAAACAAGTGACTGTATGCAGATTTATGGTACTAGACAATGGGGGCCAAGAAGTATAGCAACACTCTGAAATAACTATCTTAAACTAAGTCAAAGTACAAGTACTTTCCCTCAAATAAAGTTTCAATTGTCTCTCACGTCATTTGCCACATTAAAACAAAGTGGATACACATCCATAAATCACTTAGTTATAAAGGCATTTGATATAGGCTACCGAGGCAAACTTCATTTTTCTCTGGGCTTGTGGATTATGGCTGCATGCCACATTACTAATTTTTAATTTGTAGCATAAGAGGTAAGGGACATTTCTTACTAATAGACTCCAACAGTTCTGACAATAAGATTTGGAGTTCATTTCAATTTTTTGAATACTTTATTTTTCAAAAAGATAAAATAAATACTTTGTATTTCTGTGGCCATTTGATTTGCATTCTTTTTTTCTTACAGCAAAAGCAAAAATCATATTACTGAGATATTATGAAACTATTTGGCTGCATAAACAAAACAAATACATATTTATCATACAAATTTTCTATTGACATATAATTGGTTGACATTATTGAAAAACTGTTTTTCTTTCTTCACGTGCTACTGCACAGTGGTGCCTGGAGATTACCAAATGTTTTTCTGACTCATTATGATTTGGAATGCTGCTATCATCAGAATGTGAGGGGGGAAGATGTCACAAGGGTGTTATTTAGACAGCTTGAGCCCCTGAATTATTTTCAAATACATAGGAAGGTTGCAAAAGGGACAAAAGCCTTTTGACTGAACAAATCTGGACAGTCACAGAAAACCAATACATCCTCAATCAGCCCCCAAGTTTACTTCTGCACCCATGGAAAAATACAGAAATAATTGTACAGAATAAACTTCTTGACATAAACACTTTTTATAGTAAATCAGGAAGGAGTGTATAAACTATTACAAGAAACTATTATAAGAAACTATTACAAAACTAACAGAGGTGATGCATGTGGGGGAAGGGACATACAGAATCACATGCCTCCGCAGATCTGTTGCTTGAGTCATGCTCACTGTGTATGAGTATGTTCCATAAGGGTGCATCTACACTGCACCCTTCCCTTGAAATAAGCTACACTATTTGCACTATGCAAATTGCGTAGCTTATTTCAAGGTAATTTCAAAAGAGCTTATTTTGAAATTTGGTGCTGTCTACACAGTGCCAAATTTCGAAATAAAGCGCTAGTCCGACAAGTCCCTCACAGAAAGAGGGTTACAGGGGCACCAGAATAGCACACCCATTATTTTGAAATATATTTTGAAATAACAGGTGTGTTTAAAGTTTAACAGGTATCCTGAAATAGCGCTGCTGTCTAGACATAGCCTAACACTGCTAAAGCCAGCTGCTCTCCCTCTGCCCCCTCCCCACTTCACTAGCATCAGGCACACGTCCTCTCTGACTACAAACATATTTATATTGTTTTTAGACTCACACTCCTTGAATATTTGCTCACTGGTATTATATTGCATAAAAATAAGACTAATTCTTTACTATTCCTAGAAACAATATAACTATGAAATAAATGTAAATCCACAGAGCCGTCCTTACCCATATGCAGAATATGCAGCTGCATAGAGCACCTGAAAATGTGGGTCACCACTGGGCCTTAATATCCACCCATCCACTTCTTCTTATCTCTGTTCTGTGGCTCTGCTTCCTCGGGAGAGGATCTAGTTAACATAAAAGTGAAAAAGCCTGTCAGACCTATTAGCAGAACACTGAACCTGTGAAAGAGCCATTCAAGTGGCAATGAAGCCATTTAACAGGCATTTGCCAACCTCAGATATATACTGTCATTTTCTGAATTTAATGTGCTAGTCTATGGGACCTTAGCTTAAAATTTGATTTAAAAATATTTCATTAGAGTGTTGCTGAAGATTATAAAATCATGTCTCTAAAAATTGTCTTCCCCACCGGCTGCCATAGGGCAGAGGGGCACCAGTTTACTAGTACTGTATAGAGCCCCATAAATCCTAGGGACAGCCCTGTAAATACATGCCCTTTTGTGGGTCTAACTTGGTTCATACTCTGTACCTTTTTTTTTAAACTAATTCATCAGACCTGAATATCCCCAACTCTAGATGAAGTGTATGAATAGGCTAAGAACAGTGGACACTAATCGTAAACCAATAGTGACTACTTCCTTGTATTATGGATTCACACTCTCTAAAATTAAAGAAAACTTGGGCTACCATATAACTTCTTTCCCAGGAGCAAGAGCACATCATTTTTTTGTTTAATTGGCCCTAACGTACATTGGGCATTTTAAGATAGCTATCTATATAGACAGAGAGAATAAATATATATTATAGAGCCTTCAGCAAAGATTGTTTAAACAAAACAAATGAAACAATTGCTGTAATCTTTAAGGTAAGACTTACAATGTCGAACAACTTGTCAGTGCAAGTTAAAAGTTTTAAGGCCTAGCAATTTTGACAGTGTCCCTTTAAGCACAGCGAGAGCATAGGAACTTGTAGGACAGGAAAAGGTCACTTGGTCACACAAATCTGCCTTCTTTAAGTTTACCTCAACCCCCAGTAGGCCTGTCCCAATTAATTATTTAAATACATAAAGAAAATATTTATGTAGGAAAAAAGTCTAAATATTCTGATATTGCGAAACATTGCTGGAAAAGAGCTGAGAACATGAAATACAATCACCAAGTTTAATATGCTATCAGTCATTTGTATCTGGTAATTTTTTGTCTCCTCGGAAACACATGTACAATATTAGCTAAATGGAAACTCCTGGATTTCCTCATTTCCCTTTATTTTCAGCTGCCTAGTTCTGCAACACAAAAGGTCACTAAACAAAAATTGACAAGAAACATAACTAATGTTGAACTAATTCTGTTTCAGTAGACAGCTATTGATTACATAGCTAGCAATTTGCATAAGTTCCTTGTGAATTTTTATGCTCCCATGAAAGCATCTGTTCTTATACATTATCTGAATGCCTATGTTAATTACCAGTACTTAGTTAAAGAAACAAAATATGTGTAATATGAAGAGGATAACTTAGACAACATGGGATTCAAATTGGGTATGTCTAGACTACATGCCTCTGCTGACAGAGGCATGTAAAATAGGCTACCCGACATAGTCAATGAAGCGGGGATTTAAATATCCCTGGCTTCATTAAAATAAAAATGGTCGCCGCGCTGTGCCAGCTCAGCTGATTGTCGGCACAGCGCGGCAGTCAAGACGTGGATCGGTCAACAGGGGAAGCCTTTGTTGACTGCTCCTGTAAACCTCGTTTCACGAGGCATAAGGGAGCGGTCGACAAAGTCTTCCCCTGTCGACTGATCCGCGTCTTGACTGCCGCGCTGTGCCGACAATCAGCTGAGCTGGCACAGCGCGGCGACCATTTTTATTTTAATGAAGCCGGGGATATTTAAATCCCCGCTTCATTGACTATGTCGGGTAGCCTATTTTACATACCACTGTCGGCAGAGGCATGTAGTCTAGACATACCCACTGTGTTTATTTATTAAATGTACTGAAATGTGCATTGATGTGTCTTTGGACAAGTTTCCTAAGATTTTTTACTAATGACTTGAACTGTTGCTGGAGAAAGTTTAGGGACAAAGTGACAGACCTGAATGTTTGCTGGAGTTGTTACTGTCTCTCATATAGAAAACAAAAAACAAAAAACCCCAACCAACCAACCAAACAAAAAAAGTAGGCTTCTGTCATAATCCAGGCTGCAACCCAAAACCAGTAAGGGATTCTGCTGTGTAATCCTAGCTACCTCAACTGTTTGGCTGCTGGGGCTCACAGCCTGGACACCAAGGGTAGGTCTACACAGCAACATTATTTCGAAATAACTTAGTCCACATCTACACAGCAGGCAGTTATTTCGAAATAGTGTCAAAATACTGTCAAGCTGGAGGACTTTTAATGCCGACTCCTGTAACCTCTTTATACGAGAAGTAGGGGAAATCGGAGGAAGAATGCTCTATTTCAAAATAAGTGCTGTGTAGATGCTCCCAATTTCAGAGTAAGCTATTTTGAAATAAGCTACGCAATTGAGGTAGCTCAACTTGTGTAGTTTATTTTGAGTTAAGCCCTGCTGTGTAGACACATCCCAACAGTCAACAGACCAGCATGCAGCAGCCTGAGTCTGGGTGTGCTTTGCAGCCCTGCTGCAGTGCCCTAACCCCACCAGCCTTTGTACAACGCAGCACCCTGATACTCTCCACTCTTTGGTTACTACTTGAAGAAGTGACCCCAATGCACTTCCAATGCAAGAGGAAAAGGGTCTCACTGCTGTTTGGTAGTGAGTTTCAGTTAGCCTGACTAGCTCAGTGTGCCCCAGTTCATTAATGGATCACATAAGATTTCATTGAAAAACTAACAGCACATTGAACATTAATATTCTTGCATGTGTATATAGGAAACACCCAAAAGGTCATACAATCTTGAAGGAAACCTGGAACTGAAATGTGTTTATCAGACAAATCTAGGGAGTGGGTGTAAACAGGCTTATTTGGGGAGATATTTTAAGGAGCCAGTCTTAGTTTTTGTTTTTTTTAAAAAGGAACTGCAAGCTATAGTCTAACATTCCCACAGACTTTGAGGCTGCTGCTAGCTAGCTAGAGACTGCAACAATGTTCCTGTATTATATGTTATTTATTGTATCTGCTGAGCCTCCAAGACTACCACATAGGCTTTATCCCACTTCTAACCTCCCACTTCATTCCTCCTTCCCCAGGGCATAGAAGCCATTAAATGAGAGAATATACTCATTATCCTGATTATACTTGAGATAATGGGTTTCAGTTACTACAAGGTGGTGATATAAGGAAGCAACATTATGAAAAATGACAAGAATGAAGAAGCAGAAAAATCTACAATCTCATTCCATCCTACATATCAGCATCATCCAGTTTCTGACAGCGTGAGGTTGTATGTACGGTTTCTTTTAAACCGCAGTGGGAAACCAAGCAGTAAGTAGTGCCTTTTAGGTCTATGACCCATACATGCACCAAAAAAATCCTGTGCCCTATCCCATCATCTCCCAGTGCCCATAGTCCCTTCTGAGTTCAAAGGATTGGGTGATTTAGAACGTAAGATAAGTATTTGGTCATTTTGTGACATGCAGATTTTACAAGGTGAGGTTGAAGGTATGGCAGATGTTGTCAAAGGATGTTGTGGGTGAGAGCTAGAAGCACAGAATGGTGCTCCTACAGAAAGAGAGATAGGGGTTGGGGTGGGTGGGAGGCTTGATTGCTCCTGATTGAGGAGGTCGTAATGCTGCTGCTATTAGGGTAGGTTTTTCCCTTTCCTATCTCTGCTTGCATAATTCCTCGCTTAACACGTGCCTGCTTAATACGTTTTCGCGATAGCACGATTTTTTTTTAGGGAACATTTTTCAAACAACACGACCCATCCCCACAATAACACGATTTCCCCTACCAGCTGGCTGGTCGCCAGCAGCTGCACGGGGCTTCCCCTGCCTCCCTGCGAAGCAGTAGAGGTTCGCCACTCACCGCGCCGTTCCCCGGCGACCCCCTCTGGCCGGATGCTTCGCTCCCTCTCCTCCGCCCCGCGCTTGCAACCGGCGGCTGGGTTTCCCTAGCTGGCCGGTTGCCGGCAGCTGCGCGGGGCTTCCCCCTGCCTCCAGAGGTTCACTGCTCGCCGCGCCATTCCCCGGCGACCCCCTCTGGGGATGCTTCGCTCCCTCTCCTCCACCTCCCGTTTACAGCCGGTGGCTGGGTTTCCCCAGCTGGCCGGTTGCCGGCAGCTGCGTGGGGCTTCCCCTGCCTCCTTACAAAATGGCGGAGGTTTGCCGCTCGCCGCACCATTCCCCGGCAACACCTCCTCGCCGGACGCTGGGTCTTCTCCAGAGCCAAACACCTCCCCTCCCTGCTATAACCCAGTCCCCTTTTTCCTCCAACATTATGTCCCGGTCCCAGCTGCTAAAAAGTGCAGGCTGGAGCTGCGAGCGCACGTGTGCTTGAAACGCAACCCCCACCTTTTCCATTATTTTCAATGGGAAAATTGACCCCGCATAACACGTTTTCACTTAGCATGATCATTTTCTGAAATGTATCTACCGTGTTAAATGAGGAATTACTGTATTTGGCACTGGAGACTGGATAGCACACTGCTCTAGGAAACTATTAGGGTGGTTTCTTAGCTCCTAGAACCTGCTCAGCTTTTACAGGAGCTGCCCCATGTCCAGGATAGAGAGGAGCTGCTCTTTCTGCCTTGCAAAGAGGCTGGGGAGGGGGGAAACTATCACAAGCAAAAGGACAAGGTGATAGAAACAAAGAGTCCTTTCCCTAATTTGGCCCTGGTCTCTGCTGGGTCCTAGCACCCTTTCCAAGGGCATAACGGCCTCTGACTGTGCATGATTCAGCATGGCCCCAGGCACTGGCTTTTCACTTCAGATGCTGTTCTAAGGAGAAGCTCTTTCAGGAGGAAGTGGGCAAAGAAAGATAGAGTAGCTTTAGGGACAGTAATATCTCCCTTATTCTAATACATTTCCTTGTTAAATCTTATATAAAAACAACTCATAAGAACATAAGAATGGCCATACTGAGTCAGACCAAAGGTCCATCTAGCCCAGTATCCTGTCTGCTGACAGTGGCCAGCACCAGGTGCCCCAGAGAGGGTGGACCGAAGACAATGATCAAGCGATTTGTCTCCTGCCATCCCTCTCCAGCCTCTGACAAACAGAGGCCAAGGACACCATTTTATCCCCTGGCTAATAGCCTTTTATGGACCCAACCTCCATGAAATTATCTAGCTTCTCTTTAAACTGTATTATAGTCCTAGCCTTCACAGCCTCCTCTGGCAAGGAGTTCCACAGGCTGACTACATGCTGTCTGAAGAAGAACCTTCCTTTATTAGTTTTAAACCTGCTACCCATCAATTTCACTTGGTATCCCCTAGTTCTTCTATTTAGGGAACTAATAAATAACTTTTCTTTATCGGCCCTCTCCACACCACTCATGATTTTATATACCTCTATCATATCCCCCCTCAGTCTCCTCTTTTCTAAACTGAAAAGTCCCAGTCGCTTTAACCTCTCCTCATATGGGACCC
Source organism: Pelochelys cantorii (assembly GCA_032595735.1). Classification (NCBI taxonomy): domain Eukaryota; kingdom Metazoa; phylum Chordata; order Testudines; family Trionychidae; genus Pelochelys; species Pelochelys cantorii. The sequence goes on from CM064332.1 coordinate 32,267,833, forward strand.
GTTCCAAACCCCTAATCATTCTAGTTGCCCTTTTCTGAACCCTTTCCAAGGCCAAAATACCTTTTTTGAGGTGAGGAGACCATATCTGTACACAGTATTCAAGATGTGGGCGTACCATAGTTTTATACAGGGGCAGTAAGATATTCTGGGTCTTATTTTCTATCCCTTTCTTAATAATTCCTAGCATCCCATTTGCCCCTTTGACCACCGCTGCACACTGTGTGGAAGCCTTCAGAGAACTGTCCACGACAACCCCAAGACCTCTTTCCTGATTTGTCATAGCCAAATTAGCCCCCATCATACCATACGTATAGTTGGGGTTATTCTTCCCGATGTGCATTACTTTACACCCATCCACACCAAATTTCATCTGCCACTTTGCTGCCCAATCATCTTCTTGGAATCCCCCACAGTCTGCTTCTGTCTCGACCATCCTAAACAGCCTGGCATCATCTGCAAACCCCACCACCTCATTGCTCACCCCTCTCTCCAGATCATCCATGAATAAGTTGAACAGGACTGGTCCCAGGACTGACCCCCGGGGGACACCACTAGCCACCCCCCTCCACTCCGAAAACCTACCATCCACTCCCACCCTCTATGATCCTCTATCACTGTCATCATGTGAGAAGCAGAAAATTCACTTAAGCTGGCAGGAATGACTCAGTGGGCATTTACTGGATATTAAGGGTGCATCTACACAGCACCCAAAGCTTGGAATAATGCGCTATTTCAAGCAATCCCTTATCCTTCATTTAACAAGTTTTACAGGAATGGAGAAATAGCGCATTATTTCAAAATTTGGCGCTGTGTAGACAGCACAAAAATATTTTGAAATAACAAGAGCATTTCTAAGACACAGGGTAGCTATACTGAGATATCCCTATGCCGTGGTATCTCGAAATAGCTACCCCACATCTTAGAAACACATCCGTTATTTCAAAATATTTTTCGAAAAAACGGGCGCGCTATTTCACCATCCCCGTAAACCTCGTTGCACGAGGGTTAAGGGATGGCTCAAAATAGCACGTTATTTCAAAATTTGGCACTGTGTAGAGAGCATCAAATTTTGAAGTAGCCTATTTCAAAATAGACTAAAAAAAAGCTACGCAATTTGTGTAGCGCAAATTGAGTATCTTACTTTGAGTTTTGGTTGCTGTGTAGACCCAGATTCTGATATCAGTATAAATTTGCAATATGTCCACTAGCATTACTGGAGGGTGTGAGAACATATTTCTGGCAGGGACTGTATTGGATCACAGCTCATGAAAGTGCCTCGGTATCACAGGAGGGTGCCCCAGGGTGTCTGAGCCCTTTAGCTTCTGGTTGTCCAAAGATGTAATCTGTTATACAATGCATAGAGAGAATGCTTTGTGTAACAGAATAAGGAATGGATACACTACAGCACCTAGTAACACTTAGACGACAACACTATTTCATATGACCAGCCATCTTAGGTTGACAAATTTGACCATGGCAAATTCTGCCATCCAGTGTTGTGCTAGAAAAGGGCTACTCAACTTTGGAAGCCCTGGGGGTCACAATGATACTCACAGCACATGCAGAGGGCTGCAACTTAAGTGTGGTTGCATATACATGCAAATATAGCATCTTTCACACTGATGGGCATGAATACAAAGATTAAGGCAAGACTACACAACATACAAGTTCCATTTTAAGTCAGTTCTGCTGATATTAATAAAATGTAATATTTACCTGATTTCCACCCATATGACAGCACTTTTAATGAGCAATGACAGTCCACGAATTTAACTACTAAAATGCATATCAACAGAAGACCATTATATTGACTCGCTGTTGTGGAGCATGGAGGCCATGTTCAAAAGGTCCCACCCCCAGGCGGCATGTTGAGTAGCTCTGTGCTGGAGGAAGCTATGAGGGTGCATCTACACTGTACCGAAACTCAAAATAAGAGATGCAATTTGAGCCACGCAAATTATGTATCTTATTTCAATCTTATTTCAAAATAGCTTATTTCGTAATTTGGTGCTGTCTACACAGCGCCAAAGTTTGAAATAACCCACTTTTCTGAAATGTCCCTTACTCCTCGTGGAATGATGTTTACAGGGACATTGGAATAGCGAGCCCGAAATAATGGGCTTGCTGTTAAGATGCAGGATAGCTATTTTGGGATATTCTGGTATCCCAAAATAGCATTGCAGGGTAGATGTAGCCTGAGAGACCCTCATGAACCCATTGTTAACATTCCACATCAAAATAAAGGGAAGACTGAGGTGATTTCCCCTGCTTCTAGTGAGGTTGTCTCTTTTCTAGGTATTGATTAAGAATATGCCAGAAGCTTATTATCTGTAGATTGCAGAAAAATACTGCTCAAGAGCTAACTGTACTGTCAGACATCACTTATTTCCATTGCCTGCCTCCTGAAGACAATGAAGATGCCAGTTTTCCCATTCTAGGAGCTTGGGCTTGGCCATTAAATTATATTTTGTATTCAGCATCAAATAACATGACCTGTAACTATACACTTTTTAAAACAAAAAGTGTGACTTGCATTTTTTGCTGACAAATCAATTTTTAAAATTTTATCATGACAAACAACAAGCTGTAGTAATGATTACAATACATTTTTCTTTTAATGAGAAAATGAATGGATTCCCCACTTCTCCTCAAGCACATGCACTCCTGAAATACAAGGTTTATCACACTTTAATGGGGAACATCTTTGCAGGAACCCCCTGATAATATATTGACATGTTCCTAGTGTAACACTGTTCAGCTAGATTTCTGAATAATCAAGTGATACTTGATATCAGCAGCCGGAGGGGGGAAAACACATTTCTAAATATTTAATCATAGCTATGACTAAGTACTTTTGTTCTCTGAAAGTAGTAATTATAATAGATCTCTCTTGAAGAAATCTCAGAGTTCAGATTCTGCTGCTGTTTTCTTCATTATATGTTTCTACTTCTCTGCTGTTATTATTAAAAAATTGAATGAAAAATATAAAAAAATTAGTTGAAGAAAACAGTAGCAGTATGAACAAATTTTCTTCAAGAGAGGAACTCTTATGATTAGGGGTCCACCAAATTTGTGGCTGTGAAATTCACGTCTCAGACTGTGAAATCTGGTTTCTTCCATGAAATTTGCTCTCCAGTTGCCCACCTCTTGAGGCAGAGCAGAAAGTGGCAACTGCTGCCTGGGGGCCAGCTCTAACGGCAGTGCCACCCCCCAGACATAATGAAGTACGGGTGGCAATGCCATGACTCCTTAATTGGATTGCAATGCCCTCTTGGATCCAGGGCCCTAGTTTGAGAAATGCCATGAAGAAATCCCATATATTTCATGGATTGGTCATAGCATAAATAGTAAATATTATGGATGTGTAACACATTTGCAAAATTTGCTATTTATACCGTGACCAATGCGCGAAAATTGTGTGATTTCTCTGCAATTTAAGTCAAGCCCTACTTATGATATATAGTTTTGGCATATAATCAAGAATTGATAATATTTTTCTCAGTGTTCCCTTGTTAATGAAAAGAAACCGCCTCAGGGATTAAGGACAAAAGGTGAGCTCTTTTCCTCAACCCAGCACCTGCTGAGCACTTGATTCTGGGCTGTTTGTAATTCTGGTCCTGCTGTACATCCCAAGTAACAAGCTGCATGCAGAATCAGAAGGTAATAAGGCACCTACATTTCTATTCAACTGTGAAAAGAATCTGTTTTAATGCTGTTTAGATCCTGTACTGTTTTAACTTATGAACCTATCTTAAGCATGACCTAAAGGATCTGAAAAAACTATATGTTCAGTAGCTGTCTTCTAATTAAGGTGGGGCAGGATTAAATATTGTATATTGGGTTTTGTGGACACAAAATTTGTAACTGTAGCTGATCAGCAAACATGGGCCCTGGATAGCTGCATCTAGATATCTATAGCAATAAAGTGGGTATCTACAGATTTGCAGGGCTTTAGCTATTTGGGTGGTTTTGTTACCCAGGAACTCAGTAACAAGAATAAATTTAAAACTAAGATCTGTGGAGTTTTGTTCCTGACACCAGAAGAACAGGTTCCCTAACACAGTGGATAATTGCCCAATGAAAACACAATTCAGGTATAAATTTCACAAATCTATTAAAGAATTTGGAACAGTACACAGCATATACCTACACAACACAACAGTGAAACCCCAGTACACCAATTATAAATCCAACCCCACACACTCAGAATGGAAGGAAAGAAGATAGGAAAGTTCTCCTAACAAACAGGTAAGTTAAAATACTTTACAGTCTCTGGCCGTGATGTTAAACAGCAGGTCAGCAGAGGAGATGACCTAGGACCTACTACCCAGTAGCTGCAAGCAGCCACAGGGGAGGAACTCTAGGTAGCTCGGTCCCACAGCAGTAGATGTTTTGCAGCAGATGTTCCTTACATGTTAAGGTGGGAGAGAGTTGATGGCACTGTCCAGAACAAAACCGGGTCTTCACCACAGGTCTGCAGTCAGAGTGGTGCCTCAGGTGGCGGGGGAAGTCAGTGAACTTCAACGTAGTGTATTCCCAATACCACACCTAGGCCTTCACCATAGGTGGTATGGAGAAAACACCGTTGGTGGCTCAAAGGCTCCGCAGCACCACTTCAGTACAGCTGTCTCTGGTCCGGTATCCTCAAACTTGAACCGCTGGGCTTCGCCACAGCATGTGAGGGAACCAGCAGCAGCACTGATGACGATCTTGACGAGTCACTGGACAGGCAGGGACAGGGGCACCGCACTCTGAGTGGGTGGTACTTTTATGTCTTTTGTGGGGGGAAAATGGATGATCGACAGCAACATATGTTGTGCACATTCTGAGCTAAAATGTGTCTCTGGCGCGAAAAACCAGTTCAAGCCTGTTCTTGTTTACCTCCACAGTAGTCCCAAAGACAAAATGGAGTTTATAATTCCAAGATGGAGTCTCTTGTCATTTTAAAATGGAATCCAACTTGCACATATGATCAGTTCTTAATAAATCAATCAATTGCTGCCAACAGTTTGGAGAGGAGATTGTCTAATAAAGGTGATAATTTAAACAGATTTCACTCTCTGTTCGATTTGCTCAAATTCAGATGTGGAACTTGACCCCTTTCCTTATTTTTTTTTTTTTTTTACTCAGTCATGATTGTGTTGGTCTTTGAGGATTCATAAAGCACAAAAGGTTTCAGAGTTCGAAATGTGCTCACTTGGGAAAAATGTGTGTAATTATCTTTTAGATTTATACAACGCCTTTTATTTTGAATGATCCAGAAGCACTTGGAAAACTGTAGGCATACATCATTGGTAGCAACTGCAGATGTATGAGTACAAACGACTACCAATAAGTGGATGCTTCTCTGTTAATGGTGTTGGTTACACTCAGTTAAGCCTCCTCCCTAGGAGCTAGATGAGCAGCTCTGTGCCTGGGGAGGAGGCTTCATTGCTAGCTTTACCCCCCAGAAGGAGGCTTTGCTGCTGCATTGAAGCCTCCTCAGCTGGGAGCAGAGCTGGGCAGGCAGGGGCTGGCAGCCCCGCTCCTGGGGAGGCTACGCTAAGGGCTAAGCTTTATACTGAAGAGCATGCAGAGCAGGTAACTGTGTAACCACTGAGATTGTCAGTGATTACATGGTTACCCTATTACATGATTTTTAACATCCCTAGTGGCAACCCTCCACCACAGTGAGGGGATATAATTTTATTCAAAGACAATGAGGCAAAGTCCAACTCTTATAAAATCCATTAGGGTTTTTAGGGTCCACAAGAGAGGGACCAAGGTGCAAACTTCCAATCCAATTTACAAGCTCTGCAAAGTTTTGATGTGCGTTTTCAGTTTGGAATTTTGTTTTTACCTATTATAATGCCATGGGTATTTGTATGTAATCCTTCTGCCAGGTGGAGCCAGCAGGATCCAGAGCCAAGTTCAATATCAAGGGATTCCTTTCCATCCATCCAACAAAAAAGCAGCTTAAGCCTCCACCCAGTAACCTGAGAAAATTATATGCCATTCCTGGGTGCCTCTGAGAGGCAATACTTCCCCACTTGCAAGCACAGAGTCTGAGTGTAGAAAGATACTTTTAGTAAAAGGGGAGGGAAGTAATTTGGCATTAATTCGGGAAAACACCACAAACAGAATTCATAAACATAAACCACGAATAAAAGACCTGCCCCCAAGTAGGTTAGACAGTGACTTTCCCCCCTCAGGTTCTTAAGTCCAACAACTCAAAAATCCCTTTCACGTACTCAGCCCTTCTCTGTACCCCACTCACAGTGGCTGTTCTTGGTCAGTGCAGACTCAGAGTTCAGAGGTGTATCTGCAGAGTTCACCTCTACTCTGTGTAGGGAGTAAAGAAGGATCTTACTTGCTCTGCTGCCACCTGCTCATTGCTTTTGCAGTATGCCACCATCAGCCACCTACTGGCCACTCATCGTGCCCTCCACTGCCGCCCTACTGGCTGTCAGTCGCCATCTGCTGCCATCCACCTCTCTGCAGTGACTTCTGCACATCAGTCTCTTCGTAATCTTCAGCTCTTTTGAAGGTTAGACAGAAATGTCGCCCCATCTCAAGTGATTTTAGCTCTTAGCAGGCAGGGCAGAAACTCAGCTCTACCATAACTAATTTCAGCTCTGACTGAGCTGCAATTAAAATAACAAAGAGGATTCTAATAAAGCCTATTTAGCCCTATTCTTTGAACAGTTTAGAGCAGTAGTTCCCAAACTTTTCAGCATTATGCCCCCTTTTTGATTTTTGAGAAACCCTCATCCCCCCCCCCCCGCAAAAAAAATAGCAGCAAAACTTGTTGAGCAACAAAAAAAAAAAAAAAAAGAAAAGAAAAAGAAAGAAAGAAAAGGAACTGACTGGGGCCGAAAAACAAAAATAGCAGCAAAACTTGGGGGGGGGGAATTGACGGGGGGAGGCCTGGGTCGCCTTGCACCCCACCATGAATTTCTTCATGGCCCCCCAGGGGGGCACGCCCCCCTGTTTGGAAACCCATGGTTTAGAGGAACAGGTCAAACTAGCCTAGGGAATAGCCCTTGGGAGGGTGTGAAGCCAGAACATCTGTTCCCACCTTTCTTACTCTCACAGCGATCTGACAGTCAAGCCACTGCTTAACAAGGTCCTTTCTGCTGAACATGGCCCCCTTCCTTTGGAACAGATTAAACACAGTCTTCCTTCCCTGTATTCTTACAATAATTATAACATTGTTAGCAGCATTTCAATACCCATGCATTTAGTACTAACATGTTTTCTGACCAAACACCAGCCAAGTTGATTACAATGAGCAACACTGCTCCCTCCGTCTGTTGAATAGCTAAGTAAAGCAGGAGCAAAGTATATTTACATAAACACATCCAATGTTTCTTCCCCTCCCGGCTCAGTGTTAGGGAAATATTTCTTCAGATCCTGCTTACATGTAAATTAAGGTTTGGATTTTGAACTCTTCTTTCTTCCTTACTTCCTTCACCTAAATGTATAATTCTGAGTATTTGGTTTGAGCCTAACTCTGTATATACAGAGAAAGCAAGATCCTGGTTCCTAAGTTCTCATCTGAAGAACTCAACCCCCAAAGCAAACTTTATGATACCTAGTTTTCAACCCCTCAAGGGCAAAGAAATTTGATGTTCTAGGGAACGGAAAGCTCCTAACTTTCATGCCAGTGACACCTTCCTTTTGTTTTAAAAGTATTGCTGTGTCTATTTTATTTGAGATATTCAAGCTGCCAAAATTGGAAGCAATGACTATTACTTACTTTGCAAAATTTTGAAAGCCAACACTGAGTAAGGGGAAGTATTTACTGCTGTTCAGTGATATCCATGTATTAGTCCAGCATCTAATTTAGTTCATCTGGTTATAGCTGAGCTAATGTGTATGTGCAACTGGAGAAGGATTGGATTCCTATGGACTCCTCAGATTGGACCTGCTGCTGACATTTAGCTGGCTGCCAAGAGACTGGAGCATGCCTCAGGGACAGCATGTGTGGGTGGGAGATGGGCCCTATCACTGAAGTGCAGCAGCAGCTTATTTTTCTGTGCCTAGCAGATGACATGCCTTGTCCTGGGCAGAAAGCACGTTGACTAGGCATTGAACAGGGAAGTACAGCAAGGAATGTAGCTCTTGGGAAGCAGCCAAGAAACTTGGTAAGTGGCACTCACTGTTCCCTTCATCCTAAGAAAGCAGGTGTCAGTACAATGCATGGTCTTTTGAGGCCCTCACATCCCATTTCCCTTAGGCAACAGATCTAGGCAGTGCAGGGGCAAAGACAGGCTGATGGTGAGCTCGGGTATTTGTAAAGAGCCATAGAATCAGGTAGCCCATGAGTCTAGCATGGGTTTTTCAGTGGGCTTCACCTAGTGCAAAGACCCACTGCAAAATCTAAAGATTGATCTGGTGGCATTCTTCACTTCCTCCCAGGCACAATGCAAGGCAGGAGCAGCCAGTTTGCAAGGGTTGGGGAGTGCTCCCTGCACACTGGAGCTAAGCACCTCTGCTCCTTTTACTGGGGCTTTACCATTATACTGGGTGAACAAGATGCCTGTTAATCAGGCCACGGTGACCTGGTCCCCTTGAACTTCTTGTATTTCTTAGTACCTGAAAAGCCCATAAGCTGATGCTGTGTACTGTGGGGGTTGGGAGTGTTGGCTGGATGCTGCATTGGCTCCAGTGCATCCATCATTGCCTCCTCATCTTAAGGTGCAGAGAAACAAGGCTCCCCTCTTAACAGAAGGGAAGAGACACACAACATTCAGCTAAATAGCAAGAGAAGTAAATATATAGGAAAAGAAGGGAGGTCAGAGGGTCAAAACAAGGATCCAGAAAGGAACATGAGACAATCCTCACTGCTTTAAGAAGGAATCAAGGGACCGAGTGGATCCCCTTCAATGATACATGCTAGAATGAGTGCTCAGAGAAGGGCCCCACAGTGGCAGAGAGAAGGCCTCACAGTGACATCCATCTTCCTTCTGGACCTGCAAAATGATCATTTAGGCCAGTGCCAGGAAGAGGCTGATGTAAGTGACCTTTGAGGCCGCTCTCTGACTCGTATGCTCCTCTATTCCCAGGTCTTGATTGGCTAGGGGGCGGGGAAGCAACAGGGAAGCCTAGGGCTGGATCAACTGTGGACCCTATCTTGTCCACCCCTGTTGTAGAGGAATCTTCTAGTGCAGCATTTCTCACACTGGAGGTCCGATCCAAGCAAGTGCAGGAGGGTTGTTTATAGGGTCACCATATGTTTGGGTTTTCCCATCCATGACCTCTTCTTTAGTCTGCTGATCTCTGTCCAGGCAGATTTTGGAAATATGAAAACATGCCCATGACTTTTCCTTGACTTCAGAGCTGGGTGGCTGGAGTGGCAGCTGCTCTCTGCCACCCAGCCTCATAGCAGCGGCTCAGAAGGAAGAGTGGCAACAATCATAACTTGCTACACTTCCTTCTGTGCTGCTGGTGACACTGTCTTCAGCATTAGGCTCCTGTTCCCTCTGGCTGCACAGCTTGGAAGGTAGAGATGTCACCAGCAGCGGTACAGAAGGAAGAGTGGCAATACCATGCCACACCACTCTTCCTTTTGTGCTTCTGCTGACAGCAGTGCTGCCATCTGAGCTGGGCACCTGGCCATTGCTCTGTGACTGCATAGCTCAGAAGGTAATATTGCCAGTAGCAGCAGTGCAGAAGGAATGCTGACAATAACATAACATGACACTCTTCTTTCTGTGCTGCTGCTAGCTGCAGCGTTGAGTTCTGTGCTGGCTGTGCTGCTCTCTGGCTGCTCAGCATGGAAAGCAGTGCTGCCCCCATCAATGACATAGAAGGAAGGGTAGCAGTAGGAAAGCATCCTTCCTTTTATGTTGCTGCTGGTGGTGGGATTACCATCCAGGTTGCACCTGACCAGTTGCCACTGGTTCCCAGCCACCCATTTATAAGGCAGTGCCACCGCCAGCACAGAAGGAAGAAAAGCAATACCATACGATGCCACCCTTCTTTCTTGACCAGTGCATTCTTCTGTCATCTCCCAATCTCCCACTCTGTGGCATCACAGTTTGGAATTCAGTGCTGCTGCCAGCAGCGGCACAGAAGGAATGGAGGCAGTACAATATCATGCTACCCTTCTTTCCACGTTGCTCCTGGCGGCAACACTAACTTTCTGATTTCCCAGCTTAAAAGGTAGAGCTGCCGCCAACAATGGCACATGAGGAAGAGTAGAAGTACAATATAGTGCCACCCTTCCTTTTGTGCTGCTGGTGGTGGCGACACTGCCTTCTAAGGCAGGCATCTGGCCTGTGGCATTGGCAGTCTGATCACCCCATTTGGAAGGCAGTGCAGCCACTAGCTATGGTGCAGAAGGAAGCATTGCAATACCATACTATGCTACACTTCCTTCTGCACTGTTGTTGGTAGCAGCACTGACTTCTGAGCAGAGTGGCCAGGGAGTGGTGGCTGTTCGCACGACACCCAGCTCAGAAGGCAGTGCCCCTGCCAGAAGTGGTGTGGTGGGAAGAGTGGCAATACCATAACATGCCACCCTTCCTTCAATGATGCTGATGGCAGTGATGCTGCCATCTTAGCTGGGCACCTGGCCAGTGGCCACTACTCTGTAGCTTCCCAGCTCAGAAGGCAGCCCCACTACCAGCAACAGTGAAGAAGAAAGGGAGGCAATACCATATCATTCCAAACTTCCTTCTGTGCTCAGGCTAGTGGTGGCACTGACTTCAGAACTAGGTGACCTGCTAGTGGCCGTGGCTCTGCTGCCACCCAAATCAATAAATATTACTGCTCACCTGATCAGGATAGCGATAGTGACTATGAAATGCGATGGGAGATTAGAGAGGCTATAAAAATAAAAAATAATAATGGGGGATTTCAATTGTCCCTATACTGACTGGATACATGTCCTCTCAGGACAGGATGCAGAGATAAAATTTCTTGACACTTTAAAAGAATGCTTCTTGAAGTAGCTGGTTCTGGAACCCACAAGAGGGGAGGCAATTCTTGATTTAGTCCTAAGTAGAGCCCAGGGTCTGGTCAAAGAGGTGAATATAGTTGAACTGCTTGGAAATAATGACCATCATATAATAAAATTTAACATCCTTGTGGTGGGAAAAACACTACAGCAGCCCAACACTGTGGCATTTAATTTCAGAAAGGGGAACTACACAAAAATGAGGAGGTTAGTTAAACAGAAATTAAAAGATACAGTGCCAAAAGTAAAATTCCTGCAAGCTGCATGGGAACTTTTCAAAGACACCATAATAGAAGCTCAACTTAAATGTATACTCTCACATTAAAAAAACACAGTAAGAGAACCAAAACAGTGCCACCATGGCTTAACAACCAAATAAAAGAAGCAGTGAGAGATAAAAAGGCATCATCTATCATCATCATCATCAACCATGGGCTCAAGGCCAGTTGGTGTCCGATGCCTCCTTCACTATTTCCTTCCATCTTTCCCTGTCCAGTGCAGAGTGGCTTAGTTTCTGTAGTCCAGCTCCGCACCAATCTACTATATCATCTACCCATTCTCTGTGGGGTCTGCCTCTCCTATTCAGACCATCCATTATGCCGAATACCAGGGTCTTAACTTTTCACTCATCGGTCATTCTGCAGACATGCCCAAATAGCTGTAACTTCCGTAGTATAACCTTCTGCAGTAGGTTCTCTTTTGGCTGTATCTTCCTATATGATTCCTTGTTGGTGACCTTCTGCATCCATCCTATTCTCAGGATCTTTCTATAATAACTCCTCTCGAATGCCAAGTGGAAGTGAAATCCGAGTGAGGAAAATAGAAAGGAGCATAAACTGTCAAATGAAGTGTAAAAATATTATTAGGAAGGCCACAAAGGAGTTTGAAGAACAGCTAGCCAAAAATTAAAAAATTAATAGCAAATCTTTTTTTACATACATCAGAAGCAGGGAGTCTGCTAAACAACCAGTGGGGCCACTGGATGATCGTGATACTAAAGGGGCACTCAAGGATGATAAGGTCATTTAGAGAAACTAACTGAATTATTTCATTGGTCTTCATGGCTGAGTATGTGGGGGAGAATCCCAAACTTGAGCCATTCTTTTTAGGTGACAAATCTGAGGAATTGTCCCAGATTGAGGGGTCTGGCTTGGTGAGGTGGTGCATCAATGTGAAGGTGCATCCCCTAACCAAATTGGGGGTAGGAGAGGATGTGGCTCTGGCTCACTCAGCTCAGTGGGGCTGTCAGTCCACTCCTTGTGTCCAGGAATCTGGAAATCCACTTCATTCTCAGGTCCATCAGAGTGTTTGGTCTATTGGTCTCTTTGCCTCTTTCTGGAGCGTTGTCCATGGATAGCTCTCTAGCAGTCTGCTGATTGGAGTTCCTTTATCTTGCTTGCTAACTTCTCTTTAGCCACTCTGCCAGTTTGCTTCCCAGTCCTTTGATACTCCCAGATGCTGTTAGCCTGCCAGTCAGCAGTAGCTGGCAATGCCTGGATTAACCTTTTGGTTTCTGAGCTAGTGTGAAGGAACATACACCCCATGTGACCGGTTCCCTTTGAAACTACTCCTTCAGCTGGAACAGGTTCTGCACAGCCAATTGGGCAGGATCCCCATGGCCCAGGGCTGATTTCTAACCTCTCTTGACCCAGTGTTGGGTTCTACACCCTCCTAGGGGAATCCTAAAAAGTGCAGTCTCCCAGAGAGAGGAGCTAGAGTGAAACCTTTAGCTCCTTCTGCCCCCAAAGGATCCTGGGGCTAAGGAATGTGGGCAGGGCCCTCCATGAGGACTTACATTACCAGCTATTCCAGGGCAACAAGAAGGGACCCAAGGCCAGGCATGAAACTGGCTGGAGCAGGCGTTAGAAAATGACCCCCTTAAAGGTCCAGGGTCTCCACTGAACCAGGAGAAGATGAACTTGACTGAAATCTATCTTATTCCCTGCTCTGATTCTGCCTTCCCAAGCGGAACACTCTCAACCCACAGCCCCTGCAGCTGCCGATCCTACAGACTGTCAGAGCTAGTCTGCCTACACCTGGAGTCAGGGAGCCGGCCTCAGAGGTCACTTACATCAAGTTCAGGGAGGATATGGTGAATCAGAATGGTCCGTGTAGAGCTATCCGGGTCTCTGCTGCTCCTTACGGCCTTGCCTCTTTCCTGGGATATTCTGCACCTGATGAAGAAGTGGACATGCTGTGGGGGAAGGAGGCAGGTCAGGATCAATAGATTGATGTGCATGCTGTGCAAATGAGCCCGCCCCCATCCCCGGGGCTGAGACATGGTGCTTAGGGTGGAATATCTGATTGGCCATGGAGCTTGAGAAGGGGATTGTCACAACATGACTTTGGGACAATGCTCAGTGTCTGGACTGGTCCCATCCTTTCTGAACTCCTGATTCATGAACAGCTCATCAGAATGGAGACGGACCTCTTTCCCCTCCCTGGCTCAAAAGTTCTTGATCAGATGAAGGGAGTGACTGTGAGGAAAATGCCTCCCTCCCCCTGATAGGAGAGAAGAGCTGATTCCCTTTGGGCCTTCCTAGATCTCTAGGAAGGCATCTGTGATTCTTCTGTGAGCACCATCTGGAGGAAGGTTGGGTGGGAATGGAGGGTTTGAGGATCTCCCCAGCCAGGGCCCTGACAAGTTCCAACTCCTTCCCCTGTTCCTGAAGGAGGAAGGGACCTGCATAGCTCTGCACTGACTACCCTGACCAAGGATGGCCCACTGGGGTGCAGGCTAGAATGACAGAAATGGATTTCCAGGCTTTTCAGTTTTCTCCAGGTAAAGGTCAGGTAAAACTGCCCCCCTGTCCCTCCTGACCATGCTCACCTCCAAGAGGTATTGGAGCCTGTCTGTGTCTGGAGACTCTGTGAACAGGTTCGCCAGCATGGCATGCCTGAGGTCAGACAAAATCTTGTGCAGAGCCTGCAAAGGAAGGGCAGCCAAGGGGTTACAACTGGGAAATTGGGAAAACTTCTCTCAGTCAATAGCCCCTACTTGGCCAATCAGCATCAAGACTCTGAGAGATGGGAGGCCGAGGGCACGTCTACACAGCAGTGTTATTTCAAAACAACAAAGTGAACATCTACACAGCAAACCCGTGATTTAGAAATAATTCTGAAATCTGTACCCCTTATTTCATGAGGAATAACTATTTTGAAATAGGGCATGTGTAGACAGGGCAGCTGGAATTTTGAAATAAGTGGCCTCCAGGGCTTCCCACAGGTGCCCTGCTGGCCACTCTGTCCATACTCATCAGAACTCTATAGTTCCCCTTCCCCGGCAGCCCTTAAAGATTCAGCCACAGGGGAAAGGGCTTGAGGCACAATGCAGGCCCTGCCAGCCCTGTGCCACATTGCAGCAGCCTTCCCAGCTATCCCTGCTGTCATGAACCACCTCCGGGCTCCCACTGAGCCCTTCACAGCTGCAGCTGAGTAGGCAACTAGCTCCCAGGACTCTGCCCAGGGACGAAAGATATAAGCACCTTCCTGGTCTGGTGCAAAGATCCTGGACCTCACCGAGCTCTGGGGAGAGGAGGCAAACCTCCAGGATTTCTGCACCAGATGCAGGAATGCCAACATCTAGGGCTGGATGGCTGACAGCCTGGGCCAGAAGGGGCACATGTGCATTCAGGAGCATGTGTGCATGAAAATTAAAAAGCTCAGGCAGGCCTATGCCAATGCCAGAGAGCACAGCTCCCACTCTGGGGCAGCACCCTACTTCTGTCCCTATTATGATGAGCTCCACTGCATCCTGGGAGGGAGGTCAGTCCCTCTCCCCCCCTCGTTGTAGACTCTGGGAGGGAGACACCCACTATCGCCCTCCCTGGGGGGCAGAGCCAGTGCAGAGGAGGAGGAAGAAGAGGAGGAGGAGGAGCCGGATGAAGCCAGCACTGGCTTGATGCCCGCCAGCCAGGAGGTCATGCTCACCCTGGAGTGGAGAAGTAGGAGGGGAGAAGGGAGGACAAGGGAAGGAGGATTGGGAGAGGAAAGGCACACTGGCCACTGCAAAGGCCCATTGTGGGGAGGCCTAGGGGAGAGTCTCACAGTTGGCCCTGACTGAAACTCTCCCTCAGGGCTTCCTAGATGTGCACAGCCCCTTAACAGGCCTGCCAGATGACAGCCATGCATGCATGGCTGCTCAAAGGCTCTGGCGAGCTGCTCAGCCTGTGCCCCCCACCCTGGCAGGAGCCCTTATGTTCACAAAGGTTGTGGAGGACACAGCAAACAGCCACCACTTGGGGGACGTTCTGGTCACCAAGGTTCAACTGGGTAAGGAGGCAATAGAACCTCCCTTTCAGATGACCAAAGGTGCCCTCCACAACAACGTGGGCCCCGCTAAGCCTGGTGTTAAAACGTTCCTTGGTGGGGTCAAGGTGTAGGGCTTCATTAGCCAGGGGAGCAGAGGGTAGACTACAATGCACATTGGCATATCCCTACATTGCCAACCCTGATGGTACAGTCAGGGAAAAAAGTGCCAGTGTGCAGCTTCTGGAAGAGGATGGAGTTTCGGAAGACACGTGTTGTGCACCGTCCCCTGATGTAGATGACCATGAACTGGCTGCAGTGGTCCACAAGGCCTGTAGGGCCATCAAAAAGTACCTCTTGCAGTTGATGTATTCAGATGCCCTTTGGTTGGGGACCCAGATGTGGATATGGGTGCCGTCAATAGGCCCCCCCTGCAATTGCGGAAGCCCATGATGGCAAATCCAGCGATGATGGGGTCATGTAGCCAAGGTTGATGACCCTGCACAGCAGGATGGCGTTGATAGCCCTCAGGAGACATACAGAGAATCAGAGTTTCCAAGGCTCTTGGGAGGTCCTGAGCCCACCCCCCGACACACACACCAGAAGCTACAAAATCATCAGTAGGGAAGAAGAAAACTCAGATGAGATTCCTCTTTATGCTCACGTAGATTAATCCTAATTTTCTCTCAGTCCCCAAGGAGAGACCTTGAGAAGGAGCCTTGCTGCTGCAGAGCTATGGGCGTCTCTGAGTTTGCCCCTGCCTTGCGTCTCTGTCCTGCCTGGCTGATGTCAGTGTCCCTCTGTGAGGTCACCACCTCCTCCCCACTTTTCTCCAATAAGCTGAGGTCCTGTAACTGGCCTTTGCAATGTCACTGCCATACCCACCCACCTCCTGCAAGGCTGATGTCCTGATCTTGTATATCATAGTAGCTAAGTTTTGATCAGAGCAAATATCAGAAAGACATCTAGTCTTCATTAGAACACATCTAGAAATGGAGAATCCATCACTTGCTTTGGTAGTTTGTTTCAATGATGAAGCATTTTCTCTGTGAAATATTTGTGCCTTATTTTTAATATGTTTTTTTTTTGTTTTGTTTCACCCTTCAGCCATTAGTCTTGTTTTGCCTTTCTCTGCAACATTTCTCTGCAGAGCTTTAAATCCTGACATGTTTTCTCCAGGAAGGCACTTAGACACTTCAATGAAGTCACCTCTCAGCCTGTTTTGTAAAAGCTAAGCACCTCAAGATTCTTTCAAAAGCTCACAGAAAGGCATTTTTCTCCAGCCCTCAAAATATTTGGCTCTTTGCTGCCCAATCTGCAATTTTCAACATCTTTTTAAAATGTGGCCCCTAGAACAGGCTGCAGTATTCCAATCTCAGTCTCACAGATGCTGTGTCCCTCCCTGCCCTGATAACTTGTCTGCTTATGTGTCTAATGATGGCTTTAGCCCTGTTCACCACAGCATCACCCTGTGAGCTCCTGTTGAGCAGCTTGCCCAGCATGACCCTTAAATCCTTTTCAGAATCCCTCCTTGTCTGGATACAGTTCCCCATTCTGGGGGTATGGCCCGTGTGCTTTGGGGCTAGGGATAGGACTTTGCATTTGGCTCTGTTTTGTTTGCATGGGTCTAGCTTCTAAAGGGATCCAGATTGCTCTATGTCACTACCCTGGCCTCAACTTTATTTACCACTCTGCTAGTATTTTGTCACCCACACATGTTACCAGCAGTGATTTAATATTGGCTTCCAGTTCATTGATAACTATTATTTAAACAATTAGCTCTTGAGAGCCTCTTCAGAGCCCTAGTACCATATATCTGCTCCTTACAGCCCAGCAGGAAAAAGCCATCCAGCCCTGCTTTTAGACTGGAGCTAAGCTCAGAACACATTCTTAGGAGGCTCTGAACAATATGTGGGGATCAACAGCTTACAAATGCACTACAGTCCTGTAGTAGAAGCAGGCCCCAACTGTGTCTCAGGCTGCATCTACACTGCACCATTATTCAATAACGATGCAGTGTAGATTGCATCGTTAATGGTTATTCAGAATAACAATGCGAGCATCTACACAGCAATTCCATTATTTCAAAATAAATTCCAAATTATGGATGGCTTATTCCGACTTTTGTAAACCTCATTGCACGAGGAATAACGCCTCTTCTGAAATAGCTATTTTGAAATAGCTGCAGTGTGGACACTCCAATGCTGCTATTTCGAAATAGCTCCTCACCAGGGCCATTCTAAGTAATTTCTCCCCAGTGCCTCCTGGGGCTCAAAATCAAGATAGTGCATCCACATTAGGGGAGCCTGCCTTGGACTAATTTTGAGGCTTCCCTGTAGTGTGGACAAGCTATTTTGAAATAAGCTATTTTGGAATATATCTTCTGGAATAGCTTATTCTGAAATAAGTGTGCAGTGTAGATGTACCCTCAAGTCTCCCACCTGTAAAATGGGGATAATAAAAAACACCTGAAATATCTCTCTTTTATAGGTAGGGAAACAGAGGCACACAGAAGTGAAGGGACTCATGATTACAAAGCTAAGAAAATGATAGGTCTCTCTGTTTGCTAGTCCTGGGCCCTAGTTCTCATTATGCTAGCCTTTTAGCTCTAACTTTATTTTCTGCCCAACTAGAGGTTTTCTCCTTTTCCGTGTCTCTGTTCCACATCCCTGCATAAAATAGATTTTCTGTAGATATTTGGCTCAAATACATGTTGATGGTTCCAAAAGCTATACTCTGGCTAAGTCACATGTTCTGGGGTTGATGGAGGAATCCCATAGCTGGGGTTGGGAAGGAATTTTCCCATGGGTCAGATTTGCAGATTTGGGGATAGGGTACGGAGAAAGGTTGCCTTGCTCTGCAACATGGGGCCTGAGTCACTTTTCGGTTTCAACTAGTGTAAATGATGGATTTTTTAAAGTCATATTGAATCACAATATGAGGAGTTCAGTAACTTAGCCAGTGAGTGTGTATTGTAGATTGTAACTTAGCCAGGAGTGGATGGATGAAGTTCTGTGTCCTGCAATGTGCAGGAGGTTAGACCAGATGATCATGATGGTCCTTTTTGCCTTTAAAGTCTGAGTCTATGAGACCTGTCTTTTGGCTTTGCTCTTGGTCTCTGATTGCCACTGCTCTGACTTCTAGGAATGACTAACCAAGCTATGAATTGAAGAGGGCTTTGTTTGAGGAGATGATGTTTTTATGCCAAAAGAAACACTCCTTCTGTGCATGTAGGTTGCATCTAAACTAGGGGGCTATGCTGTTATAGCCATGCCAACATAGGCTCTGTAGTGTAGACTTCACTATCAGCTTTCATGTAAAAAGTGTTTCAAGCCCTCAGGTTTGTAGAGAATAGGCTGAAAACAGGATCTGAGTGTGTCCTCGAGACTTGGAAAGCAGACACATAAAAAGATCCAAAACCAATCAAATTGAATCTATCTATCTATCTATAATCTAATTATGTAAAGCCACTGTCATGAATTTGGTTCATGATGGTGGTGCACAGCAGCGGATATAGGGCAGGGTGAGCGGGGTGGCTGCCCCGGGCCCCGTGCTCAGGGGTGGACTGGCCGGCGGGATACTGCACTTTAAATTCCCCGGCGCCATGTGTCGCATGGTGGAGGAGCGCATGCGCAGCGTGCTGAAATGCCGCACAACACAGGTGAGAGAGGAGACTGCCGGTGAGAGGTGAGAGGGGCCCCGCAAAATTCTTATCCGCCCCTGGTGGTGCACCTGAGGCTAGCCATGCTTTCAGGACAAATTTGTACTTATGTAGCATTTATCAGAGGTTAAGTTTCAATTCTGCTTTTCTAGGAAAACAAGGAGGAGGCAAAAGCTGACAGGAGACTACAGGGTTAGTAGAAGGTTATATAAATGTATATGTTTTACCTATAGTTATGTGAAATTTAGAAATAGATGGTAACTTTTAGGCTACCTCTTGCTGATACAAGTGGCATGTAGACACAATATTTTTGTTTCTGGGTAAGTGTCCATATTTTGTAGTGCTTAGAAGAGGATGTTATTAATGAGCATCTTGTTTTACCTAGCCCAGAGGGAGTTGCTACAGGAGCTGCTTTACTGTATGTGGTGCACAGTTTCTGGCATAGGTGCTGGAACTATGGGTGCTGAAGTGCTTTTTAGTATATACAGAGTTTACAGTTTTGTTTGGTGGCTCTCAACACTCCCACTCTACCAACTATACTACCCACACCCCTGGTTCCTGGTGTGCTGGGTGGTTGGGTTGGGGCTCTCTCTGGGCTTTTCTCTGTTGTACATGCACAGATATTTCATGGCATTGGCTGAAGTTCTGCTAGGGCACATTTGGTTACTTTAATAGTTGTGAATGCAAGCTGTGTGCGCTCCACACTTCTGGAAATCAGGTGCCTTCATGTGGATTTAGCTGCCTAATTTAGGAACATCAGATTTGCCAGCCTCAATCAGAGCAGGGTTCATCTAGCCATTCTTCTGTCCCTAACAGTGACCAGCACCAGCTGCTGCAGAGGAAGGTACAACAAATACTGCAGTGGAGAACTGTGGAATAACCTGTCCACAGGGAACAATCTTCCTGACCCCAGTCAGTCAGAGGTCAGATTATACCCTGATGCCTGAAGTTTCTAACCCTTTCAAGCTTCTGGTTGATCTTTTTAATCTGTACTTGTGTCACTCTGGAATTAGACTTTCTCTATATAAACATCCATTCCTTTTTTCAATGTTGCTAAGATCTGGGTCCCACTGAGTCTTTGTGGCAGTAAGTACCATAGGACCATTGTGTTAGGTGGGAAAAAATGGGATTTTTTTTCTACTGGTTTTAAATCAGTTGCCATTCCAAATCCTTGAATATTGCCTTGCCTTTGAATTATGCCAAAGGGTGAAAAGAAGTTCCCAATTCTCTTCTCTAGATCATCTGTTACTATGTTAAGGACATGATCCAAGTTTTAAAAAGATTGGTGCTGAAATCATACATCCTAACATGCAATTGATCAAATTATTCTGACCCCAAGTGGTAGTGCAGATCTGGGAGTTAAACAATGATTCTGGGAAGAATCCTGCAGTAATTTATACAGAGATAAAATTGCCCAGGAGAAGATGTGGTTTGGGAGGCTTGTTTACGAGTGTTTGCAAAGAAATGGAAACCAAGTCAACTCCAAATTCTCAAGCCATAATAGGCATACATTTTTTCCCCCTATTTCAGCACCACTTTTTTCATTACATTTGTCTATTGCAGGGACACTGTTAACTTGAATTTAGGACCTAAAACTTCATTCCTAACTAGTGATTTTGGCTGTCTCAGTTTGAGACACAGTACAGGGCCTGACTGACAGTGAGTGCTCAGTGCCGTTTAAAAGCCCCCTTTAAGTGCATCAAGTTACCCCTTCTCCCCAATCACTAAGCATTTCTAAACATTCTGTCTTTCATTTATATAAAAAAGATGTTAAAAACCATAAATGCTATGAAATCCATCAGGTCAGATTCGTGCTGGCAAAGGGGCTAGGAAGCGTATTTTCAACATGCAGTCCTTGTATGTCTGGGACCATTCCTAGGCAACTCCCCTGACTTGAGCCTGATGTGCTAGTTCTGAGAGAGGGGCTCGTCCCTCACCTCTGTTTGCCAGAAGCTGGGAATGGGGGACTGGATGAATCACTCAATGATTCCTCTGAAACACCTGGCATTGGCTGCTATCAGAAGATACTGGGCTAGATGGACCATTGGTCTGATCCAATATGGCCATTCTGATGTTCTTACATAGCAACCAGAGGTATCTGCCCTCTGCTACCCACTAGCCCCGCTCCGCCTTTCCAGAGCTGAGCTAGGACCCAGGAGGTCTGATGGAGTCTCTCTCCAGCCGAGCTGGTAAAGTGACAATAGAAAAAGTCTAACCCTAACAGTGTCCCTAAGTGACTTGCCACAAGATGTCAGAACATATCCTTAGAGCTGAGTGGGTCTAATATTTGTTTATATAGGAATGAAATACATGGCTCCTGCTAACTTCTACTTTATCTGCCAGAAAACTAGAGGTTTTCAAGTGCCTAAGTAGCTCTTGGAGTCATGGTTAAAGTTCCCTCCTTTTCCAACCAAAATCCGAAATGGCGCCTTTGGCATGAGATGAGGGGGAATCAAAGCGCGAGCTTCCCCCCCCCCTCCCCGCTCCCCCGCAGCCGCCGGGATTGCTCCACGCGGCTCCTCTCCTCGCTCCTCGCAGCAGCTGCAGGAGGTTCCCTTTCAGGCTCTGGTTACCAGCAGACACGCCTCGCGCTGCCTAGGTGCCGGGCGGGCCAGGGCCGCAGGGAAGAGCGGTTTGTGGGAAGCAGCAGCAAGCACGGTAAGGGAGATGCCGGGGCTTGCGTTCCGGGGCAGCGCTGCGCATACAGCGGGGCCCAGGGGGGAGCCTTCGCCTGCCCTCCGCTCGGGGCAGAGTCGGTTCCTTTGGCACCCGCCCCGGGCAGGGCGCGGACAAAGCCAGGCCGCGGGGCGGGGAGGTATAAATAGGCGCCGGATCAGGTTGCATCTGGGCCTAGTGGGAATTGCTAAGGGGCGGGGGTGCCCGGGCCCCACTACAACGGCTGGCT
The DNA here is from genome assembly GCA_032595735.1 of Pelochelys cantorii. NCBI lineage: Eukaryota > Metazoa > Chordata > Testudines > Trionychidae > Pelochelys > Pelochelys cantorii. Next base: position 32,289,589 of record CM064332.1, read on the forward strand.
CCTGCCAGCGCCCTAATCTGCGCCCAGTGGCGTTAGCTTCCCCTCGCGTGCACAGCCCAGGGCAGCCGCAGCCTCTTCGCAGGGCCGGGCCGCGCCCCCCGCCGCCAGCCCGCGCCCAGCGCTCGCCACTGAGCTCGGACTCCCCGCCTCCTGCTCGCGCTTTGCCCTGCCATTGGGCGAAGGAGACGCCAGTTCAGCCGCCGGCCCTGGCCCAGCCCCCGTGGACTTCCGCGTTGCCTAGTACCTAGCAAGCCCAAGAGCCGCTGGCTGAGGGCGCAGGTACCGGGGCTGCTGGCTGGGAGCTGGATTAGCCCCACCGCCTCCACCTTCTCTTCCATCCCAGGCGGGAAGGACCTTGCTGGAAGCATCGGCTACTTATTGCTGAGAAGTTCCTAGTGTTACAGGGAGCAACAGCCTGACTAGGCTCCTTGCCAGCCAATTCCTGCTTTGTAAGTACCTGTACTAATTTTTAAAAAGCCGCTTTGCTTTGAGTTGCCTGCATGTCCGTAATAAAGTAGAGAGGGATGCTGGGGGAGAAAAAGTGAAGCGTGCCACCCAATTCCATTTACATATACTGGGCTGGCAGAGCTTTTATGAAAGGGTACTTATGGGAGGCAGGAGCACTAGCAAGTAATCTCATAGATAATTTAATAGTATAGGTACATGTAAAATAATAAAAAAGGCTGGACAGCATAACATATATTGCCATGCCAATGCCACCCTGGCTGGGTTTATAGGAATTAATCGGGATCAACTCTTGTGATCTTATTGACAGAATCAAATAAGAGCACAGCTGGGCTGAAACCATTTCCTCAGTGAGTCATCATCATTAGAAGGCATTTTTACATTCAAGGGGCAGGAACGGTTTAACTTGTGCAAGCTACTGCCGGGCCACTGCTTCAGGACTTAGTTACTAAGTTTTGTGGCTTCATAACAGTGATGGATTGCAGTGCTTCTTACTTCCTAGATAAAATATTAATGGATGTATCAATGCTTTTGTAGATGGCAAGTGACTTTTTTGCTTCAGTATTTAATTCTGATGTAAGTTTTGTATTTGTAGTTGTGGATGCAGTGAGGGGGAAAACGCTGCAAAGTGTTGCTCGGTGGTTGTAAAAACAAACCATAAACAAGATAGTACACTGGTTATGAAATTAAGTATAATCACTCAAAGTTATATAATCCATCCTTCTGCATTAACCCCTTCTTGCAAAAGTTCTAACTTTTACAACTTGAATAGATTATTATAAATGTCTTGGGGATACTCATTCATTCAGATCACACAATTAAACAGGAATTTCATAGTGGAATGTGTTCTATATCAGAAATGACAGTTATTACTTAAGAGCTGAAAGTGTTTACATTTTTAAAATGATGATATAAGGTATTTGCATAAGGTCCCTTGTTTTGCTCTTATGTCATCATCCCTTTCAGTAGTTAAGTACACTGACGATTTCTTAATATTCTGAAGCTCTCTTGTTTTATATAGTGATATTTCAGACAATTCCCAAAACATTGTGGAATCTGGTTATCTTTTCTGCTAATGAAGCATTCCACTATAGTTAAGGTGTTGCCTCTCCTAAAAATGTCTCTGTTTATATATTGTACTTTTTTTTTTTTTTTTTTTTTAAAGAATTCTGATTGACAAAAAATAAATGTTCTATAGCAAGCTAGTAACCATATTGGAACATTGATTGAGGCTTGCTTTCCTATTGGAAACCACACAAATCTGACTGTAAGAAGATAAATACCACATAAATCTGACTTCAAGAAGATGAATACTATCTACAGAATACCATATCCATGGTAACATTGCTGAACTTTTGAAAATGAAGGAAATTATTTTAAACTTGCATTTTAAAAAAGATTTTCATGGACTAAAATCTTTTGAATTGGGTATTTTTGTATATTTAATGACCAGCTGGATTTCCTTCAGCTTTTATCTCTTTTAGCCAGTCACTAACTGCTGGGGAAGTGTCTGGTGTGAAGGCCTTTAGTACATACCCTCAATTATATAAATTATTTTCTCAGGCTTAAAAAAAAATCAGTTCTACCTCCCATAGGAGTAAACCCACTATATGGAAGCTGATTCCAAAGAATCTGAAAGTTAGTCCTATTTCCCTGGCTGTTGGTAAGAAGTAGGAGCTGCGTCAGAACTCCCACTTTCCTCATTATTGGGGCAAAAATAATCTTTTTCCTTTCCCATAGAAGCTGCATTTTCTCCATCCTGTCTTTTTTATTGTTGTAGGGGAACTTGCTTTCCTCTCAACCCCAGCACTTCATGCTGCTGCTTAGAGCAAATGTGGGGAACCTAAGGCCTGGGGGCTGATGCAGCCCTCAGCTTACCTGGATCCAGCCCTTGAGAGTTGGGGCTCCCCCAGCACTGGGGAGCCCATGCTGGTGAGGGGTGTTTTTTTTTCTCATTTGTGTGCAGCCCCTGACTGACTTTTTTTTTTTTTTTTTTTTGGGGGGGGGTCAGTGGCCCCTGACCCAAAAAAGGTTCCCCACCCCTGACTTAGAGCTTTCTCAAGTAGCAACAGAATGAAATTGACAAGACTAGGCACTTGCACTGCTTCTACTCAATAGCCTCATATCAATTTCACACTACTGCTGTTTGAAAAAGCACTGAGCAAGTAGCAGGACATTGGAGTTCTGTTTTTAGAAGCAGACAACACTGATCACACTTGGAAATTCATCTTCATGACCCTAAGAGATGGATTTCTGTATACAATTTTAATTCTTATAGTTCCTAATTTATGAGGGAGAGTTTCTTTGTCTCTGGTGACTGGAGTTATCAAGCTCTGGATATTGCACAGATATTATTGCAGTAGTAACACTGGTTTCAGAAAAACTTATAAAACAACTAATAGTCTTGCAGCACCTTAGAGACTAACAAAACATGTAGATGATACCATGAGCTTTTGTGGGCACAACCTACTTCTTCAGATGAATGGTCTCAGAACCATTCTACTTCGTTACCCATTCTTACTAGAGATGCTGCTATTGTATTCTCTCTCTCTCTCCCCCTCTCCCCAGCGCATATATACCAAATACACACACGCTTGGGATCAAAGTTTGAGAATATTAGCTGGGAGTCCACAGAGAGCTGGCTGGTCATATTCTAGCTGCAAAGTCACTTTAAAAGATAGCTAAAAGTATAATAAATACTTTCCTAATATTACTTTCCCATGTGAGGTTACTGTAGTTGCTACAAGATAGTTATGTGATTATAAGTGAAGGGGATATGTTTAGTGGCAAATGGCAGGAGAGTTTGTCCAAGAGACAGTCTGTCTATTTAGATGCGGTCCATCTTACGAAAATTCTTGAGGTATCATTGACATTATGTATTAATTTTGTATGTGTAAAATGATGAATGCAAGAAATGTTGGGAGTTTGACTTTGCAGTGGATTGTAACTATTACTTTCATTGGTGCTGTGTGCATTACGGTGGTGTCTTTTATTCTGTGATCCCACATGTGAATATAGATAGATTCCATTTAACTGATTTTTACTGGGGCTAGGTAGTTATCACCCTAGGCTAGTTAGGCCCATCTTCTGATTACTGATTATTAGTACTATAGATAGCACGTATCAAATAAGTGAATTTAAGTGCTTGGGATCAGTGGTTGCTAAATATGGTACCTTCCTGAATGATGCCCACCATCATACTAAGGTAGGTTGGTAGAAATAGCAGGAAATATTGCTGTGATAAAAAGATGCCTATAAAGTAAAAAGGTAGAGTGTATAAAGCTGTAACTTAACCCATCCTATATGTATCGAACAGAGACTTGGCTAGCCCAAGAAGAGATACTAGTATGCTCTCCACCATGGAAATTAAGATGTTTAGATGGTTAAATGGTTAGAAGCTCTGTGATAGGAAACAAAATGAGGTATGGGGGACTTTATGTGGGTGACTCAACTGAAGACAAATTGAGAGAGGAGAGTCTAGGTTAGTATGGGCAAATCAAGTGGAGACCTGGGGGTCTTTTGCATTGATCATAAATGCCTTTTGCCTTGATGCCTTTTGCATTGATCATAAATGGAAGATGACCGAGGGGAAGGCTGAAGTCTCAGTATATAGACCTGATATCAGTGGACCTTAGAGAGGCCAAATCCATGACAGTTTGGCATACAAATATGAATTTTGGACGAAGGGTATAAAAGTTGTTGACCCCAAATAGAGAAATATCATTTTCCTTTTTCTTGCCAACTTATCTGATAAGCAGTATCTAATTCACATTTTAGTTGAACCATTTAATTTTGTTTCACTTAAAAAAAAAAAACTGTTCTGCTCACAAAGAGTGACAAAGCTGATAAGAACCATCATTTTTGTATTTATTATGTAATTTTAATTCTTAAACATTGTCTGATTTATTTATACAGCTATAAAGACACAAGCCAGATTCTCCATGGGTGTAAGTCAACATAATTTCAGTGGCTTCAATTACCAGTTTACACTAGCAAAAGATTTGGGTCTTAGTTCATATTTTCAAAAATAGCCTCATAACTGCATGACCAAGTATTTTTAATATGCAGTTTTCAGGGACCAAGGGTTTTATTTTTCCTTCAAAAGACTCATATTTTTACATAAAATTCATTGTCTGGACAAGAATGCTTGGCTAATTCTGCACCTTTTCATGATCTATCTGGGGATTAGCTAGTCACTGATCAGATGTACTTTCCAGCAATTGCTCAGTCCATTGTCTCAGTCACCTTCTAGGACTCTAGGTAGGCCTTTTGTAACTTGTTCCTCTATGCAGATCACTTTACCTCCTACCCCCCACGTCAGGGGGTTGGGGAGGATGTCTGGTTAGTGTTTTTCTGGACAAGCTGTTCATCTGCTGTTCCAGGCAGTTCTCTATTCTGTATTTAAGGCTGTGCCACTTTTCCAGGGGCTGGTAGGGGAACCTAGAACTTCCTTTTGTAAGTTTGAGCTAGCGTATGCTCTGCAGCTATGATCTACTTACTTCTAGATTTGACTACTTGTTTTCTGAGCTCTGTTCTATTTTTATTCCTGTCCCTGTACTCTAGTATCTGGGCACTGACAATCTGTCCAAGCTTTCTCTGCTCACTCTGACTACTTCTCCAGCCCTGTAATCTTTAACCAATATCCCTCCTATTGATTATTTCCCTCACAGACCTCTTCTGTTCTTTGTTTTAGTTTTATTGTAAGTGCTTCCTGTTTCTGACCAGGTAAGCATCAACCTTAATAAAGCTGTCGAAGCAAAAACGCTCCTCTCTGTTTAGGCAGCTAACAAACAGCTTTATTAATTAATAAAGCACAGCATGAGCCAAACGTGGTCCCAGCAAAGCCAGGCCCAGTAAGGCTGCTAATACAATCAGTCCTAGTATCTTTATACCCTTAACCAAACAGTCTGACGTCAGGGCATCCAATTACAGAAATCATCAGTTAAACTTGGAAAAACAAAGCCTTATCAACAAGATGGCGGACAGGTAAGAGGGAGTACACCTCCTGTCCCAACCAGCCCAATTAACACATACCAATAGCCCATCCTGTAGGCCTCTTCTCACAGGGTGACAGAAAGTTCACTCTGGTCTACGTGCTTGAGAGAAAAGCTGAAATGGTTTCTGTTATACAAGATGGCTTCTAGCTAAATATGAAATGGTTTCTACAAAGCATTATTCATCCTTGGCTCCCCTCAAGGTGCAACCTATGTGGTTAATTAGTCCTTCTAACATAATTTCAAGACTGGTGTGGGTAAACACTTCATCACAAGCTCTTTCTATACAGGGTCCTTTTGAAAATTTTTTTTGCCCCAGTGTTGCTATACAGCATCAATGTAGGAAGGAGCTTGTACTCATAGGCTATGTCTACACTGGTGGCTTCTTGCACAAGAACTTCTTGTGCAAGAAGCCTTGCACAAGAAAACGTCCACACTGCCATGTGCGAGCTGTGCTTTTGCGCAAGAGCATCCGTGGCAGTGTGGACTCTCTCTTGCTCAAGAACGCTCTGATGGCCATTTTAGCCAAAGGGGTTTCTTGCGCAAGAAATCCCTGCCGAGCGTCCACACCTCCCTCTTGTGCAAGAGCTCCTGCGCAAGAGGACTTACACCTGTTGAAAAACAGTGTAGCTCTTGCGCAAGAAGCCCTCTTTTACCACGCCGTACTGTAAGTCTTCTTGCGCAAGAGCAGGCAGGCAGTGTGGACGCTCTGCGGATTCTTGCACAAGAACGGCCATTGTTGCGTAAGAACCTGCCAGTGTAGACATAGCCTACATTATTTATCTACATCTACACTGATGTAATTACATGGTGCAAATTTCTCTATTCTTGATAAAATCTGAAACAGTAGGTACAATACCTGCAGTGCTACATATTTCTTTGTATGATGTGATAGGGTGAACAAATGTTATATTAGTCAGCAAGGGTTAGTAGGCTAATAGAGGCCAAATCAGCTTTCCCTTCTCCTCTATGGCATTTGAAGCTGGTGTTTGGGGGAGGAGTTGTAAAGGAAGAGGCCAGTTCCGCTGCTGCTTTAGTGGGAGGGAGAGCTGACTTTGAGCTCTTATTGTGAGGAGAGAAATTTTGCTGGAGTTAAGAACTGGGAATACTGCTGTCTTACCAGGGTTTCTACTAGGGAAGGGGTGAGTTTATTTTTTTCATGTATATTTTGGAATTTGTATACTGGACTTTTTTGGGTAGACCGCATATATATTTTTGACTTTAGAAGGAGTAGATCTGTTATGGGACCTAGCTTGGAGGGATATGTCACCTCATCCTGGAAAGCATTGAAAGCTGGGCAGAACAGTGGATGACCAGGAGGAAACCAAAGGGAGAACAATTAATGTGCTATGCCAAAATGGAGCATGTGGCCACATAGTAATTAAGGAACAGATTGGGTGTATAATAGTGTATGTAGTCAGTGGTAATAATTTTTTTGTAAAAAAATTAAGTGCAGTATTAGCCAAACAGAGCTGTTTTATGTCTCAGTGACTTATGGGAAAGATAATACAGTATTAGAAATGCTCAGCAGTAAGAGGCAATGACTGAAGATTAGTTATTAACTTTTACCTAGTGTGTGTGATCACTAGGTTTGATAGTTAAGAACATAGTCAAGTGTCGATGTCCTTGTTTCTGTATTTCCATGAATTCCCTTGTACATGGGTTTTTTTAAATCAAATTAAAGGTTGGTTGCTGCATATCTAGTCATATGTATGTAAACACAGTACAGAAGTTACTTTAAAGATACTTGAAGCAGACCCTCCTAATAACCTGGTAGACCCTCTAATATATTTATGTCTTTAATAGTAAATCCCTGTCTTTAAAAATAGATTTTTTTGCTGATATATTTTGTTATATAAAGTACTACTGTAATAGTATAAAATTCTGTACTTTGAATTTTTACTGTGCAATTTCTATAAAGATGTTTAAAAAGTCCCCGTTTATACTTAATAATATGCTGCATTGCTTTGTTAGTAACATGAATTAGTGTCTGGATAATTAATGTACTGAATGTTCCATGGAAGGATAGCCAATCATTACTGTGTCTTTGGGATTCAATATATCATTGTTGTTTGTGTGATTTATGACTAAGGGGTATGTGTGGTACGGCCACAAAAACAAAAAGTCCCTGGTTCAAAGCACTTACAATCTAAGTATAAGACCAGAGACAACAGATGGATATGGAGACTGCTGGGGGAATACAAGGAAGCAATAAGACAATAGCATGATAGCCTGTGGTCTCAGCACAACAGTAGCCTAGTTGTTGTCCAGTTTTCATAGATTAGGAGGCCAGAGGGGGTTTATTGTGATAATCTAATTTGACCTTTTGCATAACAGATCAGAACTCACCCATGATAATTCCTGTATTGGACCTTTTAGAAAAAATCCACTTGTGATCTAAAAAGTGGTATTAATGAATCCACCATGATGCTTGGTAAATTATTTCAGTGGTTAATTACTTTCACAATTAAAAATTTACACCTTATTTCCAGAATTAATTTGTCTAGCTTCAACTTCCATCTGCTAGATCATGTTATACCTTTCCCGGATAGACTGAAGTGCCCCTTTATAAAGCATTTTTTCCTTATGTAGGTACTTAACATTTTCTTTCTTAAGTTAAATAGATCAAGCTCCTCAAGTTGACCACTGAAAGGCAAGTTTTTAGTCCTTCACTCATTCTTGTGGCTCTTCTCTAAACTCTCTCCAGTTTTTCAACCTTTTTCTTGAATAGCGAGAACCAGAACTGAACACAGTATTCCAATAGTAGTTGCACCAGTGCTAAATACAGAGGTAAAATAACCTCCTCAGTCCTGCCTGAGATTCTTCTGTTTATGCAGCCAAAGATCACATTAGCTCTTCTGACACAGCAGAGGCATAGCCATGGGTGGGTCTGAGTGGGCTGGGGCCCCACCTACTCTGCATCCGGGCCCCACCCACGGCTCTCCTGTGTCCCACCTTTTACTGTAGCTGGAGAGTGTGGCCAGAGCATGAGGGATGACCCTGATCTGCTGGTGTCCTGGCCAGGGAGTACTCTCAGGGGGCCGGCCGACTGCGCTCTGCCGATGAGCATGGCCGGGACGCGGGGGCTTACCCTTTTCTGCCAGGCAGTTCAAACAGGGAGCAGGGCCAGGACTTAACCTCTGCCCTCCCTACTGCCCACCCACCTGAAATCGGGGCCCACCCAAGAAAGCCTTTCTGGCTATGCTACTGGACCGCAATATCACACTGGGAGTTCATGTTTAGTTGATTATCCACCATGGTCCCCAAATCTTTTTCAGAATCACTGCTTCTCAGGATACAGTTTCTCATCCTGTTTGGTTTACATTCTTTGTTCTCACATGTATACATTTACATTACGCTATATGAAAACACATATTGTTTGTGTTTGTCCAGTTTACTAAGTGAATGTCAGTTTGCTCTGAATCGGTGACCTGTCCTCTTCATTATTTACACTTCCCCCCAATTTTTTGAGTCCTCTGCAAACTTTCAGTGATGATTGTGTTTTCTTCCAAGTAATTAATACAAATATTAAATAGCATGGAGCCACGAACTGATCCCTTTGGGACACTACTGGAAACATACCTGCTTGATGACCATTACCCATTTACAGCTATATTTTGAGACCCATTAGTCAGTTTTTAATCCATTTAATGTGTGTCATGTTAATTTTATATCATTCTAGTTTTTTTAATCAAAATGTAACGTAGTAGTAAGTCAAATGCCTAGCAGATGTCTACGTCTATTGTGTCAGCATTATTTCCTTTTATAAACCAAATGTATAATCTCATAAAATATATCAACTTTGTTTGACAGGATCAATTCCAAAAGCCCTTGTTGATTTGTATTAATTATAGATTTAAAAAAAAATTCTTTATTAACTGAGTCCAGTCACACTATTATCTTGCCTGGGATTGATGTCAGGCTGACTGATAGATTTATAATTAACTAGGTAATTAAATTTACCCTTTTTACAAATTGGTACATTAGCTTTATTCCAGTGCTCCGAGACTTCTTGAAAAGCAACATTAATGGTCTCTAGTGAGCTCCTTAGTCAGTTCTTTTCAAACTCTTAGATGTATGTTACCTGGATCTGCTAATTTTAATAGTGTGTGATTTTTAGTATCTGCTGTTTTAATGTCCTTCAGAGATTCCCATCATGTCTTTCCATTCTACTAGTGTTTTCCTCAAATATAGAACAAATATTAATTGAACACTTCTGCTTTTTCTGCAGTAATTATTGATAATTCTACCATTTCCATCAAGTAATGGGCTGATACTATCATTAGAATTTTTTGTTTCTAATATATTTTTTTAAAAACCTCCTTTGGATCATCCATAATTCTGCTGTCTGTAGATGTCTCTTTGTGTCCTTTGCTTCCCTTATACATTTTCTACAGTTCCTAGGTTCCTGATTTATATTTGTTACTATCAACTTCATCTTTTTTCCCCATTTGTTATGTATTTTTAAAGCTGCCTTTTCTTTCCCTCTAAACCAGGTCAGTTTTTTAACCAAATACAATCTTCTTCCAAGATTGTGGATTTCTGGGCATCTAGTAAATTGTTCCTAATGATTTCCAATGGGGATGTAAAATGATGGTGCACCAGTTAAACATTATCCCACAGGTGGGAGACTGCTCTATCCTGGCTGCATGTTGAATGTCAGTTGACAGCTATACATTCATGAGGAGATGTTAGAAGGATGCACTGAAATTTTAGTTTGGACCTGTCTTCTCTGGAGAGAGAGAGATCTGTGAGTTGTCAGTGAATAGGTGTAATTAAATGCGTTTATAGGTGAGATTACTCAGAGAGAAGTGTAGTAAAGAATAAAGCCCTGAGGAATTCAGAGGCTTCCATGTATGCAGCTGCCATGGCCAGGGAAGAGGCATACTCTTCCGGCTTCAGCAGCAGGGCTGGATTAAGAAAGGGGCTTTACAGGCTTAGTTTGGGGCCTTGAGCTGCAGCCCGTAAAGTCCCTGTATTCTGGGCCAGCCCTTCCTGGTGAGGTGTGTGTGTGAGAGGCAGCTCAGCATGCTGCTGTTCCTCCCCCCCACCCCACCCCACCCCACCCCACCCCACCCAGCTGGAGCTGTGGCTGTGGCGTGCCACAAGTGCTTGGAAGTTCTGTCTCCACAGCTCCCATTGGCTGGGAGACGTGGCCAATGGGAGCTGTGGGGGGTGGTGCCTGCAAGTGAGTGTGGGGCAATGTGGGCAGTGCAGCACCACTTATTGTCTCCCTACCAAGTGGGAGATGCTTCACACAGCATCCTGTATCCCAAAGCTGTGCCTGAGCCCCCTCCTGCACCCTGATTCCTACTGAGACCCTGCATTCCACCTCAACCTCTTGCCCTGAGCCCCCTCCTACATTCCAAACACCTCATGCCCCCACAATCCTGGGCCCCATCCCACACTCTGAACTCCTCAGTCTCACCCTCACCACAGATTGTCCATGTGCAGAATGAAAAGTGCACTAATATGGAGGTGATGTGTTGCATATTATTTCCATATTGGCTCACATAAAATTCATTCTGCAGATGGACATAAAAAGTTAGAGAGAACACTGGTTTGGGGTGTAGCAGTGTACTCCAGGCTAGGATCAAGGGGTTTGGCATGTGGGACAGGAATCAAGGCTGGGAGAAGGGGTCAAGGGTGCAGGTTCTGGGTGGTGCTTGTCTCAAGCAGCTTCTGGAAGCAGCGGTACATCCTCCCTCCAGCTGCTATGTGGAGGCGTGGCTAGGCGGCTCTGCAGGCACCACTCTTGCAACTCCCGTTGGCCATGGCTCTTAGCCAGTGTGAGGGACGGGGGTGGCACTTGAGGCAGGGACACCATGGAGCTGGAGGGGGAATATGCCAGCTGTTTCCCAGGACCTCTGTGGTGCAGAGGCTAGCAGAGAGCCTGCAAGCTAGGTGGCACTGCGAACTGTCAGAGGCCCAGTCAGTGGTCCTTTTTTGACTGGGTGTTCTGGTTGAAACCTGGACACCTAGTCACCCTAAAGGAGAACCAGGAAAGGACAAGATTTCAAGAAAAAGGGTATGGTTGAGTCTTTCAAAGGTGGTTGACAGCTCAAGGAGAATGGAGTACTGCTTTGGAGATTTAGCTAAAAAGGGGGCATTAGAAGTGGGAAGGAGTGGTTTTGGTTGAGTGCAGGGTATGGAAACACTCCAAACTGTAGTTGTAGGAATGGACTTAGAGATGAAAGGGAGACAGGAAATAGTTGGTGAATCAAGCATAATCAAGGTTGGTTTTTTTTTGTTTTTTGCTTATGATGGGAGAGACTAAAACATGTTTGTGTGAGGAACTTTAGGGTTGGAGGAGAACAAGGTAAGCCATCTTTTCATACATCAATTTCCTATATGAAAACATTAGGCAATTTCTTTTGTAATTTCTGCTCAAGCAATAGTTCTTTGCCATTCTTTTTTCTACCCTCTCATAAGTATAGTTTAAGAATCCCACTGTTTTTAATATCAGCTTTGATATATGCTTCCCATTTTCAAATATAAAACCCTGCTGTTTCAAAGCAAGGGTTCTCATTAACAGGTAAGGCAAGCAACAATTTAGTTTTTAGTTTTATCTGTATGGCTTGTTGTGGTGGTTATTTGAAGGCAGGGAGATATGTTTCTTGTTTTCTCTTTGTGTGGTTTTGTCTTTATTTGCTTTTCCTTCAAAAGATAGATCTTCTAGTCTATTTAGTATAAATGAATTAGAGCTTACTATATTTTCTTATGTAACTAGTCCTTATGCAAGTGGGTGTGCCATAGAAGTTTGTGGGACCATTCAGATGAATAGGAATGCAGGATTGTGCTCTTAAGACAATCATGTTTTGTATAGCACTGAATAACCGGACACATAGTTGTTGGATTCTCCATACATTCAGGTGTGTTGGGAACAAGTTAATGAAGAGAGAGTGAAAAGATAACATGCACATTTGGGAAATGCTGGAAATAAAAACAAACAGAGGAAAGATTGGACAGAAAAAAAACTAATTGTGAAGCAGATCAGAGAAAAGGGGAAAAACATGCTGTCAGAAGAAGACAATGGATTTTAGCAGAATGAGAGATTAACACAAGAAAATAGGTAGGTTTTTGATAACCTAACAGTAACAAATACATTTTGTATTTATTTTAATGAATTTAATATGTAGAAGAAAATGGCAATTTAGATGAGAAATATTCTGAATTTACAAAAGGGAGCCCATCATTGGTATGAAATAATCCTCCCTCCACCTTTTCAGGTCATACTCATGGGAGATAGGGAGTGAAGAGGGAAATGTGTTTGTAATTTTGCCTTTAAAAAGTCTCAGCCTTTCCTTTCAAAGCTGAATGTCAAGCTGCTTCTCTCCCTAGTGTCCAAGTGCAACCCCCTTTCAATTAAAAAGGAAAAAAAAGTCACTGTATGGTTTCTGCCCTCAGTCACAGTAATGAAGAGTGTGCCTCAGTTCTCACTTGGATCCCTGCAAATAACTGTGGTTTTCCCCCACCCCAAAATACCAGAAGGTGTTATTTCACACATACACATTTATTTTCAAGTAAACTAATTACGTTTAGCCAAAGTTTTATAATAGAGTAACAAAGGAATGGCTTAAAAAATGCGTGTTGCCCCTAGTGTAGTCAATTCCTAATCCATTTTAACCAGTTTCACTGATTTTGATTTAAAAACATCATTGAACAAAAACACTTAGATTCACCTCAGTGAAGTTTCAAAATGCTCAGTGGTCGTCCATCTAGAAAGTGTGGACTAATATTAATAACTTTGGTGAGACCCTTTTAATCCTAGTTCCTTTACTGGGTATCTATCCAAACAGAATACATATACAGTACTTGCATACTGATTTGTATTTCTCTGAGAAAATGGTCTTTCTATACATGTTTCTATAAGACTAATCAGCGTTAGGCTCAGTTTTTGAAACTATGTGTGCTAAATAAGGGTCTGATTCCAAAAGATATTGAACACCTGCAAGTCCCACTGTATTGGATAGGAGCTGCAGGTGCTCATCAGCTTTACAGATGAGGAACTAATTTAGAAAATTGGAATCCTCCCTTGACATGCCTAAATAATTACTTATTGTGCAGTTACTGAAATGGTGGCATTTGGCTGTGCAGATCTATGCCCAGTTTTGTAATAAATAGGATCATTTTTATATCTCTAAACTTCCTCCTACTACAGAGTTTATTTGGCTGAAGCTCAAGGATAAATGTCAAGAACATAGTAAATAGGGTAGATAAAAAATTACAGATAACATGAGATTTTTACTTAAATGAGTTTTTAAAATTTAAATCCAATACTGCTTTATTAAAAACTATCTAAAATTAAATGACAGCTATCTTAAGGCCTAAATGTCTTATAATCTTAACATTTAAATTAAATGCAAGAATAATGTAATAGTACATAGTTGCTACTAAGTTTTAAAGAGTCAAACCACTGATCTGATGGCAGTCACTTTTGCAAGTGGAACTAGAGTATGAAGTGCTAAACCAGCTTTTGACAGCAATTGCAGACTTGTCTTTTCAGTTTATTCAACTCGTTCAGTTCACAGACTCACTGAGTCAAGTTAAGACCCCTCCCACCCCCAACAGCAGAGAATCTTGTTTTCATTTTCTAATCTATGAATAAAAACAAGGTGCATGATGAAATATACTGATTCTAAAATCTTGAAGGACATTATCACCAGAAAGAATCATTTGGATTGACTAACTACAAATAATAGTCCCTTTGTTCAATTCCAGCTGAGATCTCACAGTTCTGAGCAGAGTGGGATAGTTGCCTCTTGTGACCTAGTCTGTTTCTAATAGGATAGATAGTGATCTTCTGGTTGGCTGCAGGTAGATTTTGTGACTGTCATGGCTATTTGGGCAATGAATAGCAAGGAGAAATCCAGGATGCTGCAGGCTGATAGTTATGGGGAGGAGTATTATAGAGGAAGCACCTTAATTTTTGTTGGAGTTAGGTTTAACCGTTTGCTTGTTATCATGATGTGGATTTGAGAGATGCTTTGCTTTATACAGGAAGTCAGAGCAGATTACTATCATGGCTTCTCTCGCAGTTTAAATGACCAGTCTTTTGAAACATAATAAATGGGGATATTATGCTAGTGGATTATTTTTTAACTCCCCTTTTTAATTGCTGGGCATTTCCTTCATAGGTACGATTGGAAAAACACCATTAATGTGTAGGGTTACATTTGAGTCATGATAATAGTTTAACTTCTGTTAGATTAGATTAAAACAATCATAGGTTGACTGTCTCACTCCTGTCTTATCTGCTATCACAACTGGCACTATAACGTGCAGTCTCATTAGGCGAAAGACTGCAGAGGCAGGGAGCCTGGGTTAGTAAGAGTGAGAGAGGTTGTACTGCCTATGCCTGCTCATTCTGCCATCAGCCTGGAACTTTAAATTCACTAGAACATTTTTTTAAAAGAAATGAAAACAACTTTAATAACTGTGCTTTTTAATATTATTAAAGACAATAATGATTATTAATATAAACTGAGACAGTCTCCATGGATTGTGTCTATTTTTGCATAATCTCTTTGGGTGACTCATGTTTTATATGTTGATTTTTAAAATGGAGTGCTAGGCAACCACATTCAATGGTAATGGTCTCCTACAGTACTTCAGTACATAACATCACAGACTGGATTACTTTTCTTAATTTAATGTGTTTTACATCTCAAACGCTGTCTGATTCAGTGCACACCGTATTTCACACATAATGCCAAGCTTTATGTTTTTATCCATCTGTTAGCCTGAAGTCTGTGGACCTTTACTTAAGTAGTCGTCTTTGATCTTATTTTCTGAAGAGCAAGTGCTCTGACTACTAAGCAATTTGAACATAAGGATTGAAGTCCTTGCATCCTGTTAGTTGTGGATGTGACCTCAAATTCTCTCACTTCCTAAAATAAAAAACTTTGTATAATGGTATCATCCACTGAACTCATTTACAGTTACTGGAAACTTAATTACTATCTTAAGAGTAGAGTTTTACTTCGATAAGTGTCCCCAGCTGCCAGTCACTTCAAAGGGTGCTTCTTAAATCAGGACAGAGTTTGTTCCTTGTAGACAAGAATTTATTTATTAAATAAAGGAAGATGGAAGATAGTTGAAACAGAAGAAAGAGACCACGTTCAAGAGGCTGGCTTTGGCCTGGTCTACACTGGGAGTTTAGCTCGAACTTAGCCACATTAGGTACATTTTTTTTCTAAACTAGTTCACACCATTGAGCCTGTTCTGTCCATTTTAAGGTCCTTTAAAGTAGATTTCTGTACTCCTGCTTTCATGATAAGTAATTGCTAAATCTGACCTTACATGGTCGACTTTGTGGTAGTGCAGACACAGCTCTTTGAAAGTCAATGTTCTTGGAGTCCGGGAGATGTTCCACAGTGCCCTGCTGTCAATGCTCTGGCCATGACTTTCAACTCCACTGCTCTCCAGGTGACAATCCTGGGAAAATCTGAATTTAATTTCCTGTGAGGCCAGTATGCTATCAGAGGCAGCAGCGCAGGATGGGAGCAGCCCCTTGAGCTCAGACACCCTGTGGACCTCCCAGACAGAGGCTTCTCTGCGGGATGGCAGACAGGGGCCCACCGTGGACAGAGCCTGGGCCTGCCACGGACAGAGACTGCTTTGCGGCAGCCTCCTCTGCCCCTCTTTTCTCCACTGCTGCCTGTGATAGAAACAGTAAGGGGTGGGCAGCAGCACCATGGAGCTGGACAGGTGGGAGCCATGTCCAGAGGATCGAATGCCAGCAGCAGTTGCTCAACTCAAAATGCTTTGCAGAAGTGTATGCTTATGGCCTCCCAAGATTTGTCCTTGTTCCAGTGGACCCTGGATACGCTCTGGACATACTCCAGCAGTAAGTGCACCATGGTTAATATCATTATTATAATGCTTTGAGGCTTGATGGGATCTATGATGGGTTCCGTGCTTATGCTGCTATGGCATCTGTGTGGCTAACCAAGGGAAAAAAGGTTGCAAAAGACTGCCTTTGCTCTCGAGCACGGGGGGAGGGAGGAAATGAGTGCGTTATGGGAAACTGAGGACATGTACCCAGAATCACCTGCTGCACATTTGTGGTCCCAGCATGCACTGGGAGCATAACACAATTCAAAGAGGTGCAAGCACTGTGGGATAGCAGTATACTGTGGATAGCTCTCAAAATTGACAGTAACACTCTAGTACGGGCGTGCTACTTCAATGTAATGTGAATTCTTGCACACAGTGGATACATGCACCTTTGACTTGACAAAATCAGACGCTAAAAAGTTGACCTTAATAAATTCAACCTTATTTCATAGTGTAGACATGGCGTTTGTCTCGTGGTGCACATGGATTGTAGCCACTTTCCTGGACACCAGACTGCTATGGTTTTGCTGAGTAGAGCTAAGGCCACTGATTAGCACACTTAAGTCCTTTCCCTTCATTCAGATGTAGCTGTTGTTCAAATATGTTGTTCATCTCCATAAATGAAGATGATGCTGACCTCCTTTGTAAAATGCTTTTGAGATCTATGTATTGAGAAGTGCTACAGAAGACAGATGTAGTATTAATACTGGTAGTGGGATACAATTTCTCATGTATCAGGAGGCTTTGATATCTTGTACATCATGAACTACTTGGGAAGATGCTAGGTTTGTTAAATGAGAAATATACATAGCAAAGAGGGATCAAAAGTGGAATTCAACTGTAGCTATTATCCGAAAGGTTTAATAAGTACCTTGGTTTGCTTCATTTTCTTTTGGAAAAAGTGACACTATTTCACCGCCTTATTTTTGGAAGTTAAATGTTAAAAATATAAATTTACTCTGCATGTTAAATAACCTGAATATATATTTCCCTTTTATGTTCATTTGTTTTGTTTTTTATTTCCTTGTAAATGTTAGAATGAAAAAAAAAATTCTACCAGTAGCTGTAAGAGTGAATTATTGTTCCTGTGAATTTTTATTGATACTAATTCCCTCAACAAAATGCTTTACATTCTGCATGCTTTGCTTAACCCTTTGGGTGACAGATTCAACTGCATGTACCATAAATACAAATTACTAACCATAGGCTGGCTCCAAAAAATTTCAGTGCTCCTCAGTTATTCTTTAAGCCTCATCCAAACCCTGTAAAAGTCAATGGAAACACTGCCATTGGCTTCACTGGACTTTGGATCAAGGTCTAGAAATGAGGGTGGTTTTGTTGTACAGGTATGATTTGAATTTGGACAAGAGATAAAGAACAAGATTCTTAGTGGTGGTTTATGATTTCAAGACTGTAGTCAAAGTCCAGCACTCCAATTTCCTGCTCATGCTATTAACAGTTTGACGTATTTGGGAAATATCAGAATAACCCTTTATAACTTTATGCAAATTTTGCAATGTGTTCCTTGTATAACTGGTTTATAGTTGAAGTCCTTTAAAATCAATACAAATAGACTGCTTGTGCTGGCAATAACTTTAACTATCTCAGACTTGGAGAAGAATCAAATCTTCTCTCAACTTGCAATAGAAGTCTTTTTTAGTGTTCTATGTGCTAGAAAAGAGTACAATACTTCATACATCATCTATCAGATGGTTCTTTGTGGTGCATAGTTTATTCTTATGATTTCAATAAATGACTAACTCTTATCTAATGCTTATTGGGCCATCGGTCCCATCTGTGCCCACAGTAGTCCTTAATTCAGAACATTGTTTTCTGTGTCTGTATGCACCCCATAGGTAGATCACTCTGCTTTCAGTTAGCATTTATAGGGCATTGTTAGTTCCTTTTGGTCAATGACAGAGCATCATGCTAGATCATAGTTTCTCTCTCTCTCTCACACACACACACGCGTCTTGTCTTCTCTGTTATAAAAATTGCTTCCCCCCTCCCCTTTCATATGTTGCAGTGATTCTGAGGTAACAAAAAAACAAACCAACCCCCCACAGTGAAGATGAGGCTCTTTTGCTTTTACTATAAGATAAAGTCTGAGGTCCTCTCCAGGTTGCAGGTATAAGGTTGACCTCTGTGTATATACCTCACAGCAAATCAAGTGCCTGATCTTCAATATGTCCTTTATCTCATGAGAACTCATGCATGTTAGTTACCCCAAGAGGTTTTTTTTATTTTAAGCAGCATTTTTAGTTCTGAAGACAAGCCCCCATACATGGCTATTGAAGTAGTTGGTCTTCTGTATTCTCTTCCTTGAAGTATTACTTATAAGTTGTTAATCCATTCTGTGATTTAGGAATGATGATACAAGTGTTTAAGTAAACATGAAAATTAAAAGGTAGTCCTTTCTTGGCAGCCTAGTTTGAGTTACCTTTATTATATCCTTAAGAAGCATACATATTATACAAAGCACAAATGTTTCACCAGTTGTTCTACAGAGCTGTTTTTTCAACAGTTTTCATGTGCAAACCCTCAAACTTAGAATGGAGGTGCAGATCCCTTTGGAAACCTTGGACATAGCCTGAGTATTCCCAGAGGTCAGGGACAACAGGTTGAAACCCTCTGTTCTATAGTAAGTAAAAAAAATCATAATTTGGATGTCGGTGTGATTCTACATCTAATGTATATCTGCAGTAATTTAGTTGGTCCAAAAATAACTTGGGATGTATTGGGTGAAAAGGCTGCATAACATTTGAAGGTTTCTGATAATGTATTCAGTGCAACAGCCTCTGAAAACTTACATCAATGACAATTTGTAGCAATGGGCACAGTTTACCTGGGAACACCAAGTGTCAGGACAATTATGCTCAGTTATGATGCAGGTATGTCAGGGCTACTGCACTGATGTCATTGCACATTATTATTAATTATTATTTTTTGTACCAGTTTAAGTACAAGTTTCACTAGTATGTGCCAAGAAGTGCCTTGGGGGGTGAGGTTTACCGGGGCGGTCGACAAAGGCTTCTGATGTCGACCGCCGAGCGTCCAGACTCCCGCGCTGTGCTGACAAACAGCTGATCGGTACAACGCGGCAGCCATTTTGATGTAAATGAAGCGGCGATTATTTAAATTGCCGCTTCATTTTGCTATGTCTACAACCCTCATTTACGTGGCTCTGTCGACGGAGCCATGTAGTGTAGACATACCCATAGACAGCACATGGGATAACCTTTCATCCAGGAGAAGGTTTTAAGGTACTTTTGGACCTGATCAGGGTCCCACCCTGCCCCCCACGGCACCTGCATGTAGAATCATAGAACCATAGAGCTGAAAGAGACCTCAGGAGGTCATCAAGTCCAGCCCCCTGCTCTAGGCAGGACCAATCTCAACTAGATCAACCCAGTCAGGGCTTTGTCAAGCTGAGACTTAAATACCTCTAGGGATGGAGACTCCACTACTTCCCTAGGTAACCCATTCCAGTGTTTCACCACTCTCCTAGTGAAATAGTTTTTCCTAATATCCAACCTGGACCTCTCCCACCACAACTTGAGACCATTGCTCCTTGTTCTGCCATCCGTCACTACTGAGAACAGCCTTTCTCCATCCTCTTTGGAACCTCTCTTCAGGAAGTTGAAGGCTGCTATCAAATCCCCCCGCACTCTTCGCTTCTGCAAACTAAACAGACCCAACTCCCTCAGTCTCTCCTCATAGGTCATAGGCTCCAGCCCCCTAATCATTTTGGTTGCCCTCTGCTGGACCCTCTCCAATGCGTCCACATCCTTTTTGTAGTGGGGGGGCCCAGAACTGGACACAGTACTGCAGATGTGGCCTCACCAGAGCCGAATAAAGGGGAATAATGACATCTCTGGATCTGCTGGCAATGCTCCTCTTAATGCAACCTAATATTCCATTAGCCTTCTTGGCTACAAGGGCACACTGTTGACTCATATCCAGCTTCTCATCCACTGTAATCCCCAGGTTCTTTTCTGCAGAACTACTACTTAGCTAGTTGGTCCCCAGCCTGTAACAATGCTTGGGATTCTTCCGTCCCAAGTTCAGGACTCTGCACTTGTCCTTGTTGAACCTCATCAGATTTCTTGTGGCCCAATCCTCCAATCTGTCCAGGTCACTCTGGACTCTATCCCTGCCCTCCAGCGTATCTACCTCTCCCCTAGCTTAGTGTCATCTGCAAACTTGCTGAGGGTGCTATCCATCCCCTCATCCAGGTCATTAAGAAAGATATTGAACAAAACTGGTCCCAGAACCGAACCTTGGGGCACTCCGCTAGAAACCGACCGCCATCCTGACATCGAGCCATTGATCACTACCCGCTGGGCCCAGCCTTCTAGCCAGTTTTCTATCTGTCTTACCGTCCATTTATCCAATCCACATTCCCTTAACTTGCTGGCAAGAATATTGTGGGAGACTGTATCAAAAGCCTTGCTAAAGTCAAGGTATATCGCATCCTCCCGGGACTCGCCCCCTCCCGCCCACAAGGTTACATAACCGACCCTTTTCCCCCTCTCTCCCCCGCCGGCACGCAGTGCCCCCAGCCCCATGTGCACAACGGCTCGGCCACCTGCCCTGCCCCCCACAGCACCTGCAGACCTGGGCGTGAGCTGGGGCGCCCCTCCTGTGTGTAACCTCCCCTCCACCCGGGGTCGCTCCCCACCTGCCACCCCGCCCCCGGAAACCAAAACCAAAGCTGGCCAGCCTTTCTGCTCAGCTCGCTGGGCTTATCTGAGCAGAAGGAATCCGTGTGGCTGCTGCAGCACAGGGCAGAGGGGCCGGGTTAAATCCTTGCTGCATTACAGTACGAACAGCAGCCGGCTGGCTTCACAGCAGTGTGAGTGGTGATCTTCTGTGTCTGGTTCCAGCCATCGGGGTTAGATGTGAGCTCTGAGCTTTTGCTTGCCAAGGCAGGGCAGGTGGATCCCTGACCCAACCTTGCAAAGAGAAGTCCCCTTGCTACTGGCCGCATGACTGTGTACTGTTCTCCTGGGGGCTGGCTGCTTGGTCCTGGGGAGAGGAGGGTCCTGCCGCTCTCAGAGGCTCAGATATGGGCCAGGAGCCATCAGCCCCCAGAGTCTCTGGCTCTGGGGGTCCCCTGGCTCAGGGTCCTCTCCTTTCCTAAATTTTGTTCCTCCAGTTTCCCGAGCAACGCTGGGTAAGTCCAGCTAGTAGTAAAAAAAGGCTTCAGAACCTTTCAGATGTTGGTGTAGTGTTGGCAGGACTGTTTCTTTGTAAATCACTGCTAAAATTAATTGTGTGAAGATGCATTTTTCTTGGTAAAATAATAGATGAGTGATATTAGAGTTAGTGAATAGCATGTGGTAATAGTTACAAAACCTGAGCATTCAGTGCATTAACTATGCTGCAGTAAGTTGTGTTGAGATGCCAATCCTTCAGGGCCAGAACTGGGTACTTAGAATCCTAGGGCTGGAAGAGACCTCAGGAGGTCATAGAGTCTAGCCCCCTGCCCAAAGCAGGACCAACCCTAACTAAATCATCCCAACCAGGACTCTGTCAATCTGGGACTTAAAAACCTCTAGGGATGGAGATTTCACAACCTCCCTAGGTAACCCATTCCAGTACTTCACCACCCTCCTAGTGAAATAGTTTTTTCTAATATCCAACATAGACCTCACCCACTGCAACTTGAGACCATTGCTTCTTGGTCTTCCATCCATCGCTACTGAGAACAGCCTCCCTCCATCCTCTCTGGAACCTCCCTTCAGGAAGTTGAAGGCTGTTATCAAATCCCTCCTCACTCTTCTCTTCTGCAGACTAAATAAGCCCAAATCCCTCAGTTTCTCCTTGTAGGTCATGTGCTCCAGCCCCCTAATCATTCTGGTTGCCCAGCGCTGGAACCTTTCCAGTGCGTCCACATCCTTTTTTATACTGGGGGCCCCAGAACTGGACACTGTACTCCAGATGTGGCCTTACCAGAGCCAAATAAAGGGGAATAATCACTTCTCTAGATCTGCTGGCAAAGCTCCTCCTAATGCACCCTAATATGCCATTAGCGTCCTTGGCTACAAGGGCACACTGTTGACTCATATCCAGCTTCTCATCCACTGTAATCCTCAGGTCCTTTTCTGCTGAACTGCTGCTTATCCAGTCGGTCCCCAGCCTGTAACAATGCTTGGGATTCTTCTGTCCCAAGTGCAGGACTCTGCACTTGTCCTTGTTGAACCTCATCAGATTTCTTTTGAACCAATCCTCCAATTTGTCTAGGTCACTCTGAACTCTATCCCTACTCTCCAATGTATCTACCTCTCCTCCTAACTTAGTGTAAAATTTACTGAGGGTGCAATCCATCCCCTCATCCAGGTCATTAATAAAGATGTTGAACAAAATTGGCCATAGAACTGATCCTTAGGGCACTCCGCTTGAAAGTGACTGCCAGCCAGACATCGAGCTACCCATTGCGCCCAACAATCTAGCCAGCTTTCTATCCACCTTGTTGTCCATTTCCTTAACTTGCTGGCAAGAATATTGTGGGAGACTGTATCAAAAGCTTTGCTAAATTCAAGGTATATCATGTCCACCACCTTCCCCCTGTCCACAGAGCCAGTTACTTCATCATAGAAGCTAATCAGATTAGTCAGGCATTATTTGCCCTTGGTGAATCTATGCTGCCTATTCCTGATCACTTTCACCTCTTCCAAGTACTTCAAAATGGATTCCTTGAGGATTCCCTCTATGATTTTGTCAGGGACTGAGGTAAGGCTGACGGGTCTGCAATTCCCTGGATTGTTGTTCTTTCCTTTTTTAAAGATGGGCGCTACATTTACCTTTTACCTCTCCCGGTCTCCACAAATTTTCAGAGATAATGTCCAAAGGCTCTGCAATGACTTTTGTCAACTCCCTCAGTAACCTCAGATGCATTAAATCTTTGGTGCACTCAGCCAGCGAGAGTGCTGGTGGTGGTATCAGGAAACTGTTTCAGCTGGTGGGAGAGATTGCTGGGGTCAGAGCCATACAGGTGTGGCAATTCCTGATTTTTGGTCAGTATGCTACTACTTGCAAAGGAGCAGTGCTATGGTATCCTTCTAAAAGGAGATGTTCCAGTTGTAGCTAAGGTAGGGCCAGTCAGGAACAGCCTTTTAAAAATATTTGGCATCCTATTTGGCCTACTCCTGACAGTGTTCCTGTAGCACCTACTACATTCCTGATTTAAGCATATGCTAGGTAAGAGTAGGAAACAAATAATGTTTGTAGAGAGAGGAGTATGATGGTCTTCCCCCCCCCCCCATAGGTTTTTACATTTTAAAAAGTATCTGTATTTATCTGGCTATTCACGGTGACTTTTGTAGGCAGGCATTTGTGTGAACAGTTAACTGAGTCTGATTTTTATTTCCTTATTTTTATACAGCATTTTTACAGTCACAAGCTGCAGAAAACTAGCATAGAAAAAAGATAGAGAACTTGTTATTTTCTTTTCTTCTTCATGTGTACAGTAATTACTCATTTAACACATGCCCGCTTAACATGTTTTCGCAATAGCACGATTTTTTTGGGAACGTTTTTCGAATAACACGACTGTCCCTGAAACAACACGAAAATAATCAAGTGGCGGACTACTTCATGCGGCGTATAAGTTGGTGAAAACAGTGGTTATATGCATGAGCGGATGAATACACGTGGTCACAGCGCTCCTCCACTCACACACGTGTTTATCTTTGTGTTTTAACAAACCGCGGCAACTTGTGTTGCTAGTTATCCTGTGTTGCTAGATATCCAATGTTGTCGTTGATGACCCAGCACCAACAAAAAATTGACTTTGCCACCACCACCTGAAATGCAACCCCCACCTTTTCCATTATTTTTAATGGGAAAATTGACCCAACATAGCACGTTTTCACTTTGCACGAACATTTTCAGAAACGCATCTATAGTGTTAAATGAGGAATTACTGTATTAGGTATTTCTTATATAATAAAGAAATACTGTAGATCTCAGCTGATGCACAAAGGATTGTTTAATCCATTATGAAGGAAATGTGCTAGTCAGTTGTACAAAACCAATAAGAAAGTTATTTCTCTCAACTTAGAAAAACTGGATTTTTTTTTAAATACTGGAGAACCATTTATTAAAATGGCCTAATAGAATGTGCTTCTTTTAGATTATGGATCTTGTGTTTAGAAACAGCAGATGAATAATATAAAGGGTAAAGCTGCCTTGGAAAACACTTTTTTAATTTGACTATCACGTAGATGTGGAAAATCAGCATTAAGATTTTTGTCAACGTGTTCGTTTGTGTTCCAGTTCAGATTTCTCTACCTTCAATTCTATTGAATGAAAATGATGTGCAGTAGTATGTCAGTTCAAATATGTGGACAATCTTTGTTTCAAAATGGTCTTGATAAGTGTCACATTTTCTTATTCTGCATGTTGCCTGCTTGGTGGCGAGGTTCCATTTTTTTTAGCATACAGTTAAAAATTAACATAAATTAACTTTTTAAATAGCTTTTGTTCTCAACATCACAACAATTCCAGTTTAAACAAACAAAGGCTGTTTGGAATCTATAGACAGTTCATTGACGTGTTAGAAGGAACATTATAAAAAGGCCATATATAAGGCTATGTTTTCATAGTTAAAACTACTGAATTCTAGTGGACTAATATTCTCAAGTTTTATCTTTTACATTTGTGAAAAGTTGACTTTTTGTTTAGATAGTGTATGTAAATGTCTGACATCAGTTCTATATAACTTTGGTTTCCAAACCACTTTTCTCTTTCACAATATATTCTGTATGCACTCTTTGGGTATAATCTAGACCATATTGAAGTCAGTGGAGTCAAGATTTCATCCTTGGTGTATTTTTTCTGCTGGTGAAGTTGATACCCTCTCTTCTGGGGAAACCATAAGCAAAGCTTTTTCCCCAGTACTTTGTGTAGAGATGAAGTGTAACTACCTTAGAAGTAGAATACTTTTGGCAGTGCAAGTGTATCATTTTAAAGAAGTTAACAGTGTGCATTGTTTTAAACTAGCTGGTGTTCAGTGCCTTTTCCTCAAAAGAAATGGATAACTGAATCTGGGTCTAATTTTTTGTAAACTACAGTGTGCTTTTAGCTTGCTGAAATCAACGGACATTGGGGATGCTAAGTACTTTGTTAGGGTGATGCTGGTAGATGGAGGGCGGCTGTTGTTTATTTTGGACTGCAGCACTGAGCTATGTTCCCCAGTTAAATGATTGATTCTTGATGTACTTGAAAGTGGAAGGCAGCTTGGGTGAATGTGATCATGAAATCATAGAGTTCACAATTCTAAGGACGCGTAGAAGGGAGAACAGCAAAATAGAGACAGTGGATTTCAGGAAGGCGGATTTTGGTAAGCTCAGAGAGCTGATAGGTAAGGTCCCATGGGAATCAAGACTGAGGGGAAAAACAACTGAGGAGAGTTGGCAGTTTTTCAAAGGGACATTATTAAGGGCCCAAAAGCAAGCTATTCCACTGCATCGGAAAGATAGAAAATATGGCAAAAGACCGCCTTGGCTTAACCATGAGATCTTGCATGATCTAAAAATAAAAAAGGAGTCATATAAAAAATGGAAAGTAGGACAAGTTACAAAGGATGAATATAGGCAAACAACACAGGAATGCAGGTGCAAGATTAGAAAGGCAAAGGCACAAAATGAGCTCAAACTAGCTACGGGAATAAAGGGAAACAAGAAGACTTTTTAAAAATACATTAGAAGCAAGAGGAAGACCAAGGACAAGGTAGGCCCACTGCTCAGTGAGGAGGGAGAAACAATAACAGGAAACTTGGAAATGGCAGAGATGCTTAATGACTTCTTTGTTTCGGTCTTCACCAAGAAGTCTGAAGGAATGCCTAACATAGCGAATGCTAGTGGGAAGGGGGGGTAGGTTTAGAAGATAAAATAAAAAAAAGAACAAGTTAAAAATCACCTAGAAAAGTTAGATGCCTGCAAGTCACCAGGGCCTGATGAAATGCATCCTAGAATACTGAAGGAGCTGATAGAGGAGGTATCTGAGCCTCTAGCTATCATCTTTGGAAAATCATGGGAGACAGGAGTTTTCCAGAAGACTGGAAAAGGGCAAATATAGTGCCCATTTATAAAAAGGGAAACAAGAACAACCCAGGAAACTACAGACCATTTAGTTGAACTTCTGTGCCAGGGAAGATAATGGAGCAAGTAATTAAAGAAATCATCTGTAAACACTTGGAAGGTGGCAAGGTGATAGGGAACAGACAGCATGGATTTGTAAAGAACAAATGATGTCAAACCAATCTGACAGCTTTCTTTGATAGGATAACAAGTCTTGTGGATAAGGGAGAAGCGATGGATGTGGTATACCTAGACTTTAGTAAGGCCTTTGATACAATCTCGCATAATATTCTTATCAATAAACTAGGCAAATAGAACTTAGATGGGGCTACTATAAGGTGGGTGCATAACTGGCTGGATAACCCGTACTCCGAGAGTAGTTATTAATGGTTCACAATCCTTCTGGAAAGGTATAACAAGTGGGGTTCTGCAGGGGTCTGTTTTGGGACCAGCTCTGTTCAATATCTTCATCAACGATTTAGATCCTGGCATAGAAAGTATGCTTATTAAGTTTGCAGATGATACCAGGCTGGGAGGGGTTGCGACTGCTCTGGAGGATAGGGTAATAATTCAAAATGATCTGGACAAATTGGAGAAATGGTCTGAGGTAAACTGGATGAAGTTTAATAAAGACAAATGCAAAGTGCTCCACTTAGGAAGGAACAATCAGTTTCACACATACAGAATGGGAAGCGACTGTCTAGGAAAGAGTACGGCAGAAAGGGATCTAGGGGTTATAGTGGACCACAAGCTGAATATGAGTCAGCAGTGTGATGCTGTTGCAAAAAAAGCAAACATGATTCTAGGATGCATTAACAGGTGTGTTGTGAGCAAGACATGAGAAGTCATTCTTCCACTCTACTCTGCGCTGGTTAGGCCTCAGCTGGAGTATTGTGTCCAGTTCTGGGCACCACATTTCAAGAAAGATGTGGAGAAATTGGAGAGGGTCCAGAGAAGAGCAACAAGAATGATGAAAGGTCTGGAGAACATGACCTATGAAGAAAGGCTGAAAGAATTGGGTTTGTTTAGTTTAGAGAAAAGAAGTTTGAGGGGGGACATGAAAGCAGTTTTCAGGTATCTAAAAGGGTGTCATAAGGAGGAGGGAGAAAACTTGTTCATCTTGGCCTCTGAGGATAGAACAAGAAGCAATGGGCTTTAACTGCAGCAAGGGAGGTTTAGGTTGGACATTAGGAAAAAGTTCCTAACTGTCAGGGTAGTCAAACACTGGAATAAATTGCCCAGGGAGGTTGTGGAATCCCCATCTCTGGAGATATTTAAGAGTAGGTTAGATAAATGTCTATCAGGGATGGTGTAGACAGTATTTGGTTCTGCCATGAGGGCAGGGGACTGGACTCGATGACCTCTCAAGGTCCCTTCCAGTCCTAGTATTCTCTCTCTCTCTCTCTCACACACACGGAAAAATACAGGTTTCATGATTTAGAAATATAAATGATATAAAACAGCATAAGGAATTGCTTCTGTTTATTTTCTTTATGGCCAATTAATTCTCAGATAATGTAGGCTGATTTTTGTCTTGTATTGGAAAATGCTAATTTGTTCTTTATTTTTAGTTCACTTGAATTCTGGAACATATTGTGTTCCCAGAACAAGCATTTACAAGTTGGAGGTTCATTATGTTTTCTGAAGTGCACTCCTGCTGTATAAGGTATATGAAACTACTTCCAGATTAACATGGGATTTACTAGTTTACAAACAGAATGCTTAATCCAGCTATTGGAGAAACTTTACAGTAGGTGTAGTGGTACATGGAGTGCTGTGGAGAATTTAGATGCGGTAAATGTATAATCATTACCACTTTCTTTTGTAATTGCTTAAATATTAAGAGAGATGCTGATGATGACAATATAATTTTTCTAGTTGATTACCTTAGTTCTTTTTGAGTATTGATCATTTTGCATATGTTCATTATTTCTTTCTCTTTTCATGGTTTCTCTTTTCATCATCCCAAATTTCTGCACTTCTCTGCAGTAGTCACATTTTGAAACAGCTATGGAAATAGGATATTTGGTTTATAATGGGTATTCTTGCTGACTTTACAAAAACCATGACGGGAAATAGCAAATCAAGTAAGGTGGTGTGTCGGGTAGTGGAGACTTCTTTTGTTTAATTGGATAGTTAAGATTGGAGAAAATGAGGTGATTTGAATGCGGAGCAGAATCTTTTTGAGGTTACTGGCTTCAAGATTTCAGTAAGTTTTTGTGGTATTTATATTATCTATCTGGATTCATCTATTGCATCTATCTTCATAGCATCAAGGATATTTCTTTTACTGTTTTCTATGCCTCCTCTCCAGCACTGTGGTGAAACAGAAAGCTAGGTCTGTTCTTTACATAGCTCCATTGAGGAAGTGCATGTGAATTTAGTGAAAGAACAAGAGGTAGACTAATTGCACTAGGTTGGCAACATCACTGATGAAAGTTTTAAAAAAGCAAATCTGCTGCTAGTCTGTACATCGCTATGAGAGAAGTCATTTATTTCCAGGCTGTGGTTCAGGAAATTATTAATCTGTCAAGTCAGGGCGCATGCCTTGGCATGTGTTTGAACACAGATGAACTCGCTGATTTACTTTTCCTCTTGCTTGTGCCACAAGTATGTTGTAAAGCTCATTCATAAACCTTATAGGCAGGATCTGTTCAGATGAGGTAATGTACCTGAGTCATTCAGGAATATTTTGCTTGTTTTTTTTTTTTTATTTTTCATCCTTTCAGGGATGGATCCAATAACTTAACGATTTGCTGTTTTTCATACTGACAATGTTATGAGCTAGACTGTTACTAGTGGAGTCATGTAATATAGAGATGATGCTTTGTTAGAGGTTTATGCTGTCTCTGATGTGTAAAACTCTTATGGAATCTATGAAGATGTCTTCATGGCAAGGCTTAGAGTACATATTTAGTGTTTTTTCCTAACTTTGAGTGGAGTGGTGTTTTTAGCTCCAGTAGCTTGGCCCATCAAAGGGTAGAGGCTATGTTCAAGTTAGCGCAACTTGTCAGTTGTGAAGATGATTCTTCTGTGGTATGAATGCAGACTAGTTCTGCTTGTGGGAAGGCATTGGAGGAGTACCATCACTCATTTCCTACCATGTACCCAGAAAGACAGATAAGCTCTCCCACAGTTCATTACAAAAGAATTCATATTCAAACTAGCCTACCTCAAAGTAATTTGAGTACAGATACCCTCTTTGGTTTATTTGGCTGAGAAAATCTAACCTGTAGGTATGTGTCTAGAACTGGATTAAAATATCACAAACTTTGACAGCAGTGTCCAAATTGGATTCCCAGATTCTGAGCAGTGCTGTGGAGGGTGTGGTGTTTGTTGTTTGTTGTTTTGTTTTTTTGTTTTGTGTTGGTTTTTTTTTTAACCCTTTCAAGAGCGTTTTTGGAAAATTTTCTTTGGGCTGTCTGCTGCCTAGCCCTTCCCTCTGGTCTTTTAAGTAGAAAGAAGTGGCCCTGTGTTTTTCATCAAAACATTTTCTGTATTGTTTTATCCTAAATGTAGAATGAAATTATCCTGCTATTGTTGAAATGGGGTCAGGGAAGCAAACTGCAAATAATTTGACATGCAGTTTGAAACAAGGTGTTTTTTTTTAAAGAGTCTAATGATTTGAGTGCCTTAGTTTTTCAGATGCCCAACCTTAAAAAGGCCTGATTTTCAGTAAGTGCTTTTATAGGGACCCAACCTGTACAGTGAAATTGAACTTCTACAAATATGCATGCTGCAGAGGAGCCCAAACACAAGATCTGAAATCCAGCCTTGTTGATGACTTTTCTTCTGAACTCCTGAGTGTCCCATCCATATAGGCCCACCTTAAAGGGGAACAGTCAAATACATTTCTTTTTTGTTTCTAATCTTCGCTTTGCTGTTTTTCTTTACATGTTTCTTTGTACTGTTGAAAGAATGATATTCTTGTTCACACTATATATCCAGATGTTTGATATCATTGGAACATGCTTGTTTAAAAATGGCTTTCTAACCTTGTGTCCTCAGTTTAATATATCAAACTGATATATTTGAATTAGGAGTGATGGTGATTTGGAACAGAGTGATCTTATTCAACATGTCTTTGAAACATCTGTATGGTGTCCTTCCATACTGTTGGAGAGACTGGAGTGCTTTCATCTAGCATATAGAGATGTACAGTATTTTTGGATGTTTAGTCTACTAATTATAGGATTATACGAATCACGCTATTCTGTCACTCGGGATTATTTCTTGCAGGTGCTTGACAATAAATTTCTACATTATTAAAGCAGTAACATATACTCAATTTAAGAGAACAGGCGTTGAGATCATAATATCTATAGCACTATATCTTTTTTTTCTTTCTCTAACTAGATTAGAATATTCTGTCATTCACTGTGCTCTACCCTGCTTCCTAAAAGGTCAGAAAATTGTGATTTCATGCAGTGCTTTAAACGTTTTACTATTCCAAATCTCACCATGGAGTCAGTTCTCTTTAATGTGTAGGTCATGGACAAAAGCCACTTTCCTATCCAAACAATTTTGAATAACTTCTAGTTACTGTTTTAGTCTCACTTGTAAGGATGTTGAGTATCGGGTAATTGACTAATTGAATAGTCAATGCATTTTGCATTGACTACTCGATTAGTCAATAGGGTGCCTCTGCCTTTGAAGTGTAGCAACAGCCAACAGCTGTTGCTACACTTGAAAGGCAAAAACACCATGTGGAGCCCAGGGTCAAATGGGGAGTCCCCAGCTGATCCCGGGCTCCATGTGGTGCTGCCACTTTGAAACACCACATGCAGCCTGATGCTGGGCTCCCCACGGCATTTCAAAGCAGCAACGCTGCACAGAGCCCGGTCAGCTGAGGAGTCCCCAGCTGATCCTGGGCTCCACGTGGTGCTGCTGCTTTAAAATGCCACATGCAGCCTGGGGACATCCCAGCTGTCCCCGGGCTGCACACAGCTTTTGAAAGTGGCAATGCTGTGTGGAGCCTGGGGTCTGGCCCCAGGCTTCAAGCAGCGCTGCCACTTTGAAGTTCCCTCTCTTCCCCGCCCCTTCCTCCCTCTGATAGTCCTGGCTCGTGCCAGCTCTTGGACCACTGTGGCTCTGCCTTTTAAATGTAGTAAGAGGCAGAGTCGCAGTCGGGTAGGTCTGGGACGCGCAGAGGCTGCTTTGCGGCAGCTTCCCCTACTCTTCTTCCCCACCGCTGCTGCCTCTATCAGATACAGAGGCAGCAAGGAGGGGGAGGGGAAGCGAGTAGTTGAGTACTCGACTCGACTACTTGCTTACAGGGCTGACCTTAGGCCGATTTGACCGATTCGGCTGAATTGGGCCCCGTGCCCTGAACCCGGAAGTGTGCCGGGCGCCATGGGCGGCGAGTTAATATTCAGAGCTGGGGCCCCTGCTCCAGCAATATGTGGAGCTGGGTCTCTCCCCTGGCTTTGCCCGGAGCAGGCCCTGGCCCTCCCCTCCGCCCCCCGCCGGCTCCCCCGCGCGTTCTCCCACCCCGTCTCCAGAGCGTTCCCCTCGGCCCTGTCCCATCCCTGCTGTGCGCAGCTCTCAGTGCGGCTCCCCCTCGCCGGCGGCTGCTGCCATGAGCGGCGTTTGCAGGTGAGCGGGGAGGATGCCTGGGCGTGATGTGACATCACAGCCCGGGACTTTAAAACGCTTCCGCGCTACATTGCGTTGCGTGGCCTAGCTCCGGGTTTGGAGTCTGTGGCCTGAGTGCAGACTCTGGCCCCGCAAAGTAGAAGGTAGGAGGTAGGGGAGGGGGAAAACTAGGGTGGGGGGGAGAAGAAGGGGCTTGTGCGGAGGGGGGAGAGAGGAAGGGGCTTGTGCGGGGGGGGAGAGGAAGGGGCCAAGAGATAGGGTGGAGGAGAGACAAATGCCAGGGGGCCAAGTGCAGACAATGAGGAAAAGAGCAGGAGGGGAGGTGTCAGTGGGAGGGGGGACAGGGTGATGCTGGGAGAAGAGAGGAGAGGGGAAGGACATTGGGGGAGGAGGAGGTGCTGGGAGAAGGCTTGAAAGAAGGGGTGGGCATGAGAAAGGTGGGGATGGAGCAAGTCATGTGTGAGGGCACAGAGGGGCAGGAGGGGAACGTGGGCAGAGTGGTGAGGGGGGTGGGCATCAGGGAAAAAGAGGGCAAAGGGGGCAGGGGCAGTGAGGGAAGGGGGAAGCACCAGGAGGGTGCAGGGGTAAGGGAAGGTGCAGGTGCCAGGGGATTCTGGGGTGAAGCAGAAGGGCAGATACCTGCAGGGGAGGGACCAGCACCAGAGGAGAGAGGCAGGGCAGGTGTGTAGAGGGAGGTGTTAGAAGAGGGGATGAGGAGGGGTAGCTCACATGATCAGAGTGGGGCTACTGGAGGAGTGGGCACAGGGGGGAGAGAAGGGCTGGTGGATGGGGGCAGGTCGCAGGAGGGCTGAGGGCAGTGAGAAGGGCAGGAGTCAGGACAGCAGAGGAAGGTGAGGAGTTGGGGGGCAGCAGGCACCAGGGGAGCTGATGGAGCAAGGGGAGGAGACATGGCAGCAGAGAGAAAAGGTAAAGGTATATAAAATATTTATTAATAACTTGGGTTCCACGGTGGCACATCCAAACAAGCTACATGAACTCAGTACTGGTGCACAACACAAAATCATTCTGCTCATGGGAGGAAACTCTTAGGCTATGTCTACACTGGCGGCTTCTTGTGCAAGAACATCTTGCGCAAGAACACGTCCACGCTGCCATGTGCGAGCTGTGCTTTTGTGCAAGAGCATCCATGGCAGTGTGGATGCTCTCTTGAGCAAGAAAGCTCCAATGGCCATTTTAGCCATAGGGGTTTCTTGCGCAAGAAATCCCTGCCGAGCAGCCACACTGCCCTCTTGCGCAAGAGAGCTTACACCTGTTAGAAAAGAGCGTAGCTCTTGCGCAAGACGCCCTCTCTTACCACACCGTACTGTAAATTTCCTTGCACAAGAGCAGGCGGGCAGTGTGGCTGCTCTGTGGGTTCTTGCGCAAGAACGGCTGTACTTGCGCAAGAAGCCAAGAGTGTAGACATAGCCTTAGAGGGAACACTTCCCCCAGCCTCTCTGCCCCCGAGTTAATGTCACACACATTGGGTTAATGCAATTGCAGGATGGTTGCATGAGGGGGGTTTGGTGGGGGCCAAACTAATCCCTGTTGGTAGGAGGATGGTGAGAAAAGTCCTTTGAGAGGGGTGACATGACACTTTTTACTTCTGGTCATGTGTTCATCTTGCCCCAAGAGTGTTACCTCCAGAGGCCTGGCTAATGGGGGTCAGGGGGTGTGGCTAATGGGGGCCAGGGGGCATGGTTAATGGGGGTTGGGGCGTGGCTAATAGGGGTTGGGGTGCAGTTAATGGGGGTCAGGGGGGTGTGGCTAATGGGGCACCACCAAAAATTGTACAAATCTGCCGCCCCTACCGACCCCGGAGGAGGAGTGCATTGGCTGCCTGTGCCACGGGAGGTGTGAGTTTAGCGCAGGGTTTTCCTGTGCTGCGGGAGGTGTGTGTGCGTGTGTGCGTGAGAGATGGCGGGGGATATTTTTTTTTTTTTTTGCTTGCTCAATCAAAAAAATTCCTGGATCCCCCTGTTGAAACTCAACCAAAATTGCTGTGGGACCTCGTTGAAATTGTTCGAATTGGGCCCCGCGCTTTCTAAAGCTGGCCCTGCTTGCTTACATCCCTAAGCTAGAGTCCTAGGAAGAGGACACCTTCCACATTTCTAGGTCCCCTCCTCTCTCTCTTTCCCTGCCAGAGAGTCTGGAGAGACCATTAATATGTGATAACCTATAGCCAAGGAGGTTCCCTGGCTCTGCACTCCCTATCCCTCATTTGCATCCCAGTGACAGATTAGAGTGCAGTCTCATTGGGCAAGTGGGGTTGTAAGAAGAACCTGGACAATGGTGAAGGATAGCTAGCTATTGGTGGTCTTTGACCGCCCTCCCTCAAAAGGGCCAGTTTATTTGCAAAGAGTACTGTCTAATTGTGGGCTGGAATTCACCTGTCATTAGTGGTGAGAAGTTTTAGCTGTGCTTGAGATGCTATGGCAAAAGTAGCTGCTTCTGCATAGAAGCATTTACTTTCAGCTGAGATAAGCACTATGTCTTTATATTAGTAAGGGTGTTTAAATATTCTTTCGCAACACTTTCTTCACTTACTTTCCTCTAATACACACACACTTCCCAAGGATTTTTGCATCCATCTTCTTGCTGACTTTCTGTCTGAGTCATATTACAAGCAAAATGATTAATTTAATACAGTATATTGTTACTCCCAAACTTTACACCATTACAGCACCAATTTTAGTTAAAATAAGTGCTTTGTTCTCGATGGTCTGAACTCTAACATGGGTGAACACATTAATTTTACTTTTTTTTTCTTTTCTTTTATAGAGTAAAAAATGGCATTTCGTAAGGTAGTGAAAGGAACGGTTCTCATTGGAGGGGGTGCAATAGCAACAGTTTTTGGCCTCTCTCAATTGTCTGAGTATAGAAACAAACAGGTAAGTATTAATTATGATTTCTGATAAAATACAAAACTTAAAATCTGCTTAAGTGTATGTTAGGTTTATATGAATAGTTTTGTTTGGATATGAATGCCAAGGGCCCCTCAGCTTGATTTGGTTCAAACTAAATTAGAGTACTGCTTTAGTGATGCTTCATTGCTGTATATCTTTGAATAGTAAGAAAACATGAATATCATTCTTGTAACCATTTTAACATTGATGTTTTAAATCTTCCCATAAAAATGTTTTTGAAAATTGCTTGTCTCCTATTGAGTTAGGGTGGGATATGTTTTTCTTTACCAGTAAAGGTAACATATTAGAGTAGGGCCACTGTTTTCAAACCCAAGCTTCTCTACATACATCCTGATGCCCACTAAAGGTTCCTTCGTGCTTAAAACAGTACTGTGTTAAAATGCACCAGCAGGGTCTACATGGAACTATTAATGTGTAACTCGTTAATGCACTTCAGAAATGATACTCCTGTAAAGTGAGTTACCCTAACATGGATAGATGAGCCCTGAGATGTGAAGCAATCATGTGAGCAATTGATTAAGTGGTTTGATTTTCATAGGATGCTAATATTTATCAGGATCATAACTAGAGCCAAATATTTTTATTTTATTTTTTTTTGGCAGAGAAATTTCACTAGGGAAAAATGGATTTTCTCCCTCAAAGTTAACATATTTTAATTCTCTTCATTTTGAAACATTTTGTTTTCCAGTTTTGTCAGTAACAAACAAAACAAAGGGTAGAAAACATTTGATTTTGAGTCTACTGGAACACTTTGTTGGATTCAAAACAGTTTTTTGAGTTTAGAAGAAAATTGGTTTTTATTTAAATTAAATTTTATATATAAAATATTTTCCTGCTTGGAAGAAAAACCAGACCAAAAATCCATTATTCACTTGGCTCTAATTGTATCATATTAATTACACACCTGGATTTTTATGAGCTTCAGGGGGTAGCTGAGTTAGTTTGTTACAGAAAAAATCAACAAATGGTCTGGTAGCACTTTATAGACTAACAAAACATGTAGATGGTATCATGAGCTTTTGTGGGCACAGCCCACTTCTTCAGATGACCGGAGTTATGAGTAGGGGATATGAAAACTCGAAATAAATAGGAGAAGGGAAGGGGGCAGTAGAGAAAGATGCTCTGTCTCCTCCCCCCCCCCCCCTTCTTGTTTACTGGAGAATGGGTCTCTGCCTAGTGAAGGGGAGTGGTGTTCGCTCCCTCCTTTGGAGAGCTCTGGCTAGTCGTGTGTGTGTGTATTCCTGTGGGGTGCTCCTGCTTTCACCTCTCTGCAACATCTTCCATTCTTGTTCTACTACTGCTTCTGCTACGCATGCTTCTTCCCCGACCTATCTCAATGTGCTGCTGTCCCCAGCACTGTCTCTTGAGTGACTGGCTTAAGGAGGTTGCTGGCTGTGTCTCCCATCTTCTAGTCCTTGGGGGACTGCTCTCCTAATCTCAGACAGGAGCATGCTTCTCCAGTAGAAATGCAGGCTATGTCTTCACCAACAGACAAGATTCTAACACCCATTCTCCAGTAAACAGGAAGGGGGGGTGGGAGACAGAGCATCTTTCTCTACCCCCCCCCCCTTCCCTTCTCCTATTTATTTTGAATTTTCATATCCCCTTTTCATAACTCCAGTCATCTGAAGAAGTGGGCTGTGCCCATGAAAGGTCATGATACCATCTACATGTTTTGTTAGTCTATAAAGTGCTACCAGACCATTTGTTGTTTTTTTTTCTGGATTTTTATGAATTTGATGTCCCACAATTCAGAGAATTGCTCCCTTCTCATCAGTACTAAAAACCATCTACAAATTGATTTTTTTTTCTTGGATGGATGTAAAACTTTGTTGGGAGGAATTGCCCTAATGGCCAAATAAAATATTAGGTTGTGACCTGATCTCTAAAGCTACTGCCCATCGTAGGTTCACTCTGAAAAATTTTAGCATTTATATAGACAAGAAGTCTGGCAAGTGAACAACATATGATTTTCCGTGTGTAGTAAGTTGCACATATGCTCTGTGATGGCAGTAATTTTTAAAGCTTTAAACACCCAATGGAGGGCAGCAGGTGGGACATAACTGGAGGGATTGACACAATGGAGAACAGCTCATTTACACTGTTGACATATCTAAGCTGTGAGCATATCCCCCAGCACAACTGTCCTCTCTTTAATAATGCCTGCCAATCAAATATATGCTAGGACAGAGGATCTTCCCATCTACAAGAGCCAGGAAAGGATGTTGCCCCAAGATGCATACTAATTGGCTACACGTTGTAGTAAGTCTGTGGCTTTTTTAAAAACAGAATTTGTCACACAATCAGACGGAGAAACTAAATTAATATGCATATGGATTTCCCCTGATCTGTAAGCATGTCCTCATTTACTCTGTGGCAAGTTGCACCTCAGTGCCGCAAACTGAAATGTTGGCTGCAGCCAGCATGAAGCTGAACATGGGCAAATTGAGGTCTTCATTATGTAAACAAATAACGCAACCAGTACAGCAGTTCTTGTTAATTTTGATACAAAATCTAATGAATTTTACGTTGTGTCTCACATTCAGGTATTTCAGATTTTTGCACTGAAATCACACAGCTGCAGCATAGAAATTACCAGGTGGAAAGTAGAGGTTTTGGCATCTGGGTTGGGGAGATTTGGGAAGTTGAGAGGGGAAGCTGGGAATTGTTGAATGAGCACATTAGCTGCCTGTTTCGGCTACATTGATGAGCAGTGATAGTTCATTTTGGCACTCTCTTCTTTTTCAAGCCATCATTGTATATGCATTGATTTTTTGCAGCAAAAGGCAAATTAATCACATGGCTTAACTCATGAATATGGAGCTGTTTTGTAATAATTCCTGAATATTGATCATTAGGATATTTCCTGTATGAATATATTGATTTAGTTTTAATAGTAGGCTGTGAGGAAAAAGAGGGTATACCCTGCAAACACTTCAGGGTTGTTACAGGACAGTGGGAGAGCCATTAGCTCAGAGGATACCTGCTCAGCTTCCTGTACAGCCTACCAAATTTGCTTGGACAACCCGGGCCAAAAGCCAAGGAACTGAGAGGGACAAAAGAACTTTGATCTGGATTAAAAACTCTTTCTGAAGAGAGACGTTGTTGGGGAGCTCTTCAGACTGAGGCAAGCAACTGCTGGGCTACTGTCAACAGATGGGGAGCCTATACATGTAAACTGTTTTTTAAAATCTGTTTCCCCTGCATCTGATGATTTTTCCCACTGTTAGTGTTCTGAGAATAAAGTCTTAATTCTGTCTGGTCATTGTCTTCACCACTGGTCATATCCTCCTGATGGGAGGATGGCTGGTGCTGAACACTACTGTAGCCACTGATCGGCACAGGTGATAGTCTAGGCCTGTGGTCACCAACCAGTCGATCGCGGAGGCATAGTCAGTCGATTGTGAGGTATTCCCAGCCCCCATGCCCCCAACGAGGAGTCCATGCTGGCGCTACAACCTCCTGCAAAAATGGAGCTAGCTTTGGCTTCCTGCGGTGTGGGGGAAAGTCCCTTGGCTGGGTGCCAGATCCGTCTTCTCAGGAAGCACGTGCTGCTCCTCCCCTCCCCACAACAGTGGGCGTGCTTCCTGAGATGCCGGCACTGGCATGCAGCCGCAGGGCCCACCCCCCACGCCGCAAGAAGGCAGGCAGCACAGGGAAGGAAGGGGAGACAAGAAAGTGCGCGCTTCTCCCTGCCCACAAAGCATGTGTGCTTTCTTGTCTTCCCTTCCTTTCTGGTGCTCCAGAGAACCAGGGGGGTGGTATTTAACATGGCAGTGCAAGATCCAGAGCGGCTGGATTTTTTTTTAAAGGAGCCGCACATGTGCTTCATCCAGCGCTACCCACAGATTCTGCCCCAGAGATACTCATCCCTGGAGACTCCCAGGTACCGGCCAAGCTGCTCCTGCCCCCTCCCCCTGGCCAGGCCCCCACCAGCACCCTGGCTGGTCCCCCACCCGCACCCTGTTCCCTGGCCAGACACAATCTAGCACCCTGCTCCTGCCCAGATCCCACCAGCACCCTGGCCACTGGCCAGACCTCCAGCTTGCTCCTGTACCCTATTTTCCACCCAGATTTTGCACCCCTATCCCACTCACTGGCAGCCCTGTCCTGCACACTGGATCCCTCATTTTTGGCCCCACCTCAGAGTGTAGAAGGGCCTACAAAATCCACTAACCCTGGAGTCCCTGAAGAGTTCATCTGGCCCAAGGCCTTGAATCTCCTACCTGCCCTCCCCGCAGGGGGCTGGAGTGCCAGGGGAGTGAGATGTCTCAATTGGGACTATCTCAGTGAGGCTTGGGGTTTTTTGGAGGCTTTATGTTTTTGCATCTCAGTTGTGTGGTGCCTGACTGATTTTTCTGTGGGTCAGTGGCCCCTCACCCAAAACAGGTTCCCTGCCCTTCCCATGAATAAAGACAATGATGAAAGGTTTTGTGTTGGACATAATATTTTATTTAAAAATGAAGCCTGGCCAACAAGTCCCCAATTGGGGCCAATCCCCCATCTAGCCGCAGCATCATAACACTCTCCTGCACTCCCCACAGACCCCAACCCTGAGCCCATCATACATCTGAACCCCCTGCCCTGAGCCCTCACATCCCCAAACTTCTGCACCCCCCATATCCCAAGTCTTGATCCACAACACTCCTGCACCACCCACACACTGCAAACCTGTGCCCTGAGCCCCTCATACACTGTAACCCAAACTCCCCACATCCAAAGCCTGCGGCTTGCTGAGCACCCCAACCCTACACCTGACCCCAGAACTCTCCACCCTGGAGCCCCCTCCCTGAGGCAGCAACCCCTTCTCCATCTCCTCCTGCACCCAAATTCCCCCCCAGAGCTTGCACTTCTCACCCCTTCCCCCACCCAAATCTTTCATTCCCACCTCAAATCCTGCATCTCCTGTCTTAACCCAGTGAGAGTGAGCAAGGGCTGGGGACAGCAAATGATGGAGAGGAGGGGAATGGAGAGGGTGGAGCCTCAAAGAAGTGGGGGGGTTTTGGGGAAGGGATGGGGTATATCTTGGCTTGCCCTGACATTTAAAAAGTGATCTTGGGTGTAAAAAGGTTGGAGACCACTGCTCTAGGCCCTGTAGCCTAGTTTGAGAGTTGGAGAACTGCAGAATTCCACTGTAGGAGAGGGAGATGCATGAGTCCTGACACTTGGGGGGGGGTGTACTCAGAGATCAGAATGGAGGCAGTGGTGCAGCTAACCCTGTAGCAGTGACACTAACCATATGAAATGGAGTGACAGATTATCTTGTGGTATGTAGTGAAGACGCTGACCGGATTGTCCTTCCTTGTGGCTGGTTCACTCTGTTTTTCTCATGCCTTCCTTCCTTTAAAGAAGTTCTTTCTGTTGTTGTGATATCTGCCGTTTTGGCCAAAACCCTTGAGTTGTACCAGGGACCCCTTAAGTTTCTACAGTTTGAGTTAAAGAGCAAAACTATATATGTATGAGTTGTAAGCGACTCGCATCCTCTGAGCCGGTACAGAGATTGTGTGTAATGAACATTTCCCAGTATGCCATCAGGGAATGTGAATCTGGATGGGGATAATAGGATGAATATTTCACTTTGAAAAGGATATTTTTTTTCAAAATCTTTCTTTTACCAAATGATGGCCATGGGTTTGATGCTGTAAATCTATCTAGTGATAACACAGGGCAAATTATTATCAGAAATGCTTACTTTAGGATTATTAGAACACTTTAGAACTTGAAGATTTAATACAGACTGCCAAACTAAATTTGTTCTCTGAAAGAATGTAATCAGAACTGTTCAAGGAACCCTTTCCTGAGAAATTGTAGATATAAACAGCAATCACTTATTTCAATAAACACACTTGTTTGCTGCCACACTAATCACATTATTGCAGATGGAATGCCTGTATGCCGCTTTCTTTCAGTCTCCCATTTAATTGACAGCAAGATGAATCACTATCTATCAATTTCAAGTATGCCAGGCATCATGTTCTTTGTATGCTAATATGGTATCTGTTTAGGACTGTACCAAAGGATCTATTCTTTCACCTGGGTATAGCTATAGAAATACTCAGCTGTACACACTGACTCCTTCTTTGAACCCCGAGTCTTGTTTTTCTGATAATATTATGTCCAGCTCAACATGTTGAAATTGCCACAACTCTTTACTGAAGGGATGGTGATAATTATCTTTTAAAAACCTGTTAAAAGTTTTTACCTTGTCTGTTGCTCAGAACTAATTTAATGACGGGAAATTTTTGAATTAAACCAAACTTACATGCAGTGCAGATACATGAATATAAATAGTAGTGGATAGCTAGAAATTGACGCATTTGTGGTTCATTCAACCATCTATACCATTTGGTTCATTTGTCATTAAATACTTTCTTTCTGATCACTATTATGCATGATATAATTTAAGAAATAATTGAGGAAATTGAAATTCATTTTTAAACGTTATCTGTAGTTTTACAGAATTAAAAGTATACTGAATATATAAATATAATAATATAAAACGATGATATGCCCACATCTTGAATACTGCTTACAGATGTGGTCACCTCAGCTCAAAAAAGATATATTGGCATTGGAAAAGGTTCAGAAAAGGGCAACAAAAATGATTAGGGGTTTGGAACGGGTCCTATATGAAGAGAGATTAAAAAGACTTGGACTTTTCTGCTTAGAAAAGAGGAGACTAAAGCGGGATATGATAGAGATCTATAAAATCATGACTGGTATGGAAAAAGTGAAAAAAGGAAATTATTTACTTATTCCCTCAATAAAAGAACTACGGGTCACTATATGAAATTAATAGGCAGCAGATTTAAAACAAACAAAAGGAAGTTTTTCTTCACTCAGCGCACAGTCAACCTGTGGAACTCCTTGCCAGAGGATGCGGTAAAGGCTAGAACTTTAACAGGGTTCAAAAAAGAGCTAGATAGATTAATGGAGGTTAGGTCCATCAATGGCTGTTAGCCAGGATGGGTAGGAATGGTGTTCCTAGTCTCTGTTTCTCTGGAGGTGGGTGACAGGAGAGGGATCACATGAGGATTACCTGTTGTGATTCCTCCCTCTGGTGCATCTGGTATTGGCCACTGTCGGCAGTCAGAATTCTGGGCTAGATGGACCTTTGGTCTGACCCAGTATGGCCATTCTTATGAGTGTCTTACAGTGATGACAGGAATAACTTATGGAGAGAACCTATAATCGTAGAAAGCTAAAATAACATTTCAGTTGGGGTTACTAGTTGCCTTTACCTATACTATGTGGCTGCATCTACACTGGCATGATTTTGCGCAAATAATTTTAACGGAAGAGTTTTTCCGTTAAAAGTATTTGCGCAAGAGAGCGTCTATACTGGCATGTGCCTTTGCGCAAAAGATTTGCTTTTGCGCAAAAGCATCCGTGCCAGTGTAGACGCTGTCTTGCGCAAGAAAGCTCCGATGGCCATTTTAGCCATCGGGCTTTCTTGCGCAAGAAATTGATATTATCTGTCTACACTGGCCTCTTGCACAAGAACACTTGCCCAAGAGGACTTACCCCTGAGCGGGAGCGTCAGAGTATTTGCACAAGAAGCACTGATTTTGTACATTACAACGTCAGTGTTCTTGCGCAAATACTTGCGGCCAGTGTAGACAGGCAGCAAGATTTTGCGCAAAAGCAGGCGCTTTTGCGCAAAATCTTGCCAATGTAGACACAGCCTGTGAGTTTGGCCCCTGCTGTGGTCAATCTTACTGTGAGTCTGGAAGCTGGCAGCTTTCATTTGATTTTCCGAGTACAGCCTGATGGGCTACCATGCCCACTGTAGTCTGTAGGGCTAACCTGCTTTCTTGCCTCTAAATCTTTTCTTGTGGGAATAATTATTTTTATTTTAAAAGGTTTGTAAATTTATATTAGAGCATTTTAGCTGTAATGTAAGGAACTTACAGGTTACATCCTGTATGTTGAGCTAAGGTGCAAAGTTAGCATATATATTTGGGACCTTTCATCTAGTGTTGATGACCTAAAGCACAAAGTCCATATATGTTTGTGACCTTTAACATAGATCAAGGAAATGTTGAAGATGGATGGCATTAGGGCAGTGTTTTTTAAACTTTTTTTTCTCATGACCCAGTTGAAGAAAATTATTGATACCTGCAACCCAATATAATTTGACTAAAGTGTGAGCTGTGGGATAGGGCTGAGGATGAGAACTTCAGCTTTGGAGGTGGGCAGGGCTGGGTCAGGAGGGGCTTACCGTAAGTGGCTCCCAGTCAGCAATGCAGCAGGGGTGTTAAGGCAGGCTTCCTTCCTGTCCTAGTACTGCAGACCATCCTGCGTCTCAGAGCAGCCAGCAGCAGGTTCTTGCCAGTGGGAGTGCATACTTGTGCTCAGAGCAGGAGCAGTGCGTGTGCTCTTCTGCCCTCAGCCTTTACCTATGAGCCGGGCCTGCTGCTGGCCGCTTCTGAGGTGCAGTGCAGTCTGCAGTGCCAGAACAGCCAAGAAGCCTGCCTTAGCACCCCCACTGATCACCCTGTCGCAACGAGACCCAGTGCTTGATATTCCGCAACCCAGTACTGGGTTGCAACCCATAGTTTGAAAACCACTGTTGTAGGGGGCTACCTAAGTTCATGTCCTTTTTTCAATCTAACAGGTATGCCACAATTGGGAAAGAACCTAAATAAGTGTATAAGACAGAATTACAGGTGTGAGACTGAGCTAATGTCTTTAATATGTAAGTATATGTCATCAATATATACAGAATATGGAGTTAGCATAACCTAACATTTTGTCGGTGAGGAAACTGTTTTATATAGAAGGAGGGCTCAGGTGCTCAAGGT
Source organism: Pelochelys cantorii (assembly GCA_032595735.1). Lineage (NCBI taxonomy): Eukaryota > Metazoa > Chordata > Testudines > Trionychidae > Pelochelys > Pelochelys cantorii. The sequence goes on from CM064332.1 coordinate 32,333,298, forward strand.
GCTCTGTCCTCCTCAGCTGCTGGCCCTGCACCTGGGGTGGACAGGAGTAAGGGGGCTGATGTTCAGCACCTTCACTATTAAAATGGTTCCAGCTCCAGTAGATCAGATTAACTGGGGAGTCTAAACCCATATTGTCCAAAATAATAACCTCCTAAAATCAGTCATCTTGGAGAAGAATAGACAACTGGAGCTGAGGCAGGGACAGAGCTCCCTTTCTTCTGTCAGGAGCTGAAAGAAGTTTTTGAATAGGGGAGGGAGCGGCCAATGTTGTTTACAAGAGGGGAGAAGGAAGCAGAAAGAGTCCAGGATCTGCAGCTTCATCCCTTCCTGGATTAAAAAATTTTCAGCTCCTCTGCTTTGTTCTTTCTGCTTTCCCTGAAAGATTGGACTTGAAAGGCATAAGAGCACTCTTGTTGGAACTGCCCCCACTGCCAGAGACAGGATGAAACATCCTGGGAGTTTTTTGGGCAAAGGGGACGGCAGCAGGTGGGGGATATGCATTATTGACTTTTTTTTCCTCTGAGTGACAAGGTCACCAACTTGACTTGGAGGTTGAGAGTGCATAGTTAATTCAAGTTTGGGATCCAGAATTGTAACACTTGCTAGACGTTAGTGAGAATTGTCACATATATATAAGGGTGGGAGAGGGAGTTAAAAAATCAGAACGAGGCCCAGTGCCTATGTTTGTTTACTTTAAAAACCCTTATGGTTTTAGAACTTTTGTGATTGGCAATACGACAACTGTCTGATTACATAGTACTCCAGTGGACTAGCTGTGAGGTCCAGCAGGTCTTGAACCTAGGGCTGCAGACTCAGGGGTAGCTTGTGCTTCATTTCCCTGACCTACTGCGCACACAGACCATGGAAAGCCCTTCCTCAAGGGGTCTGACAGACAACATTTTCATGGCTTCTGATTGGTTCCTTGCCCTAGAAACCCAAGAGGGGTTCCGGAAACTTCTAATGAATGCATCTTTCACTATTGATGAAAAACTATGGCCCCAGTTCGGCGTATCACTTATATGCTTACCTTTAAGTATGTGAGTAGTCTCATCTAAAGCTAAGCACGTGCTTAAGGGCATTGCTGAACTAGGGCCTCAAGTCAGAAATATAGATAAGATAAATTTTTGTCTTTTGTGGGGACTGCTACAGAACTGGACCTTAACAACAAAAAAATACATTAGTTAGTAGATCTTAGTTAGAGCGTAGTAAAAATTGCTGTTAGAATTTTGATGTGACACATCTAAATGAGAGATACTTCAGTCCCAGCTCTACTTTGTGTCAAAAATGGAAAACTTCAATGAATCCTACTGACTCCCACGGTACCTTTAATGATAGCATGGTGTCAGAAATGGAGCCAGAGGCCAGGAATTTGTTCTCCCTGTCCCCCTGGATAGATTGGGTATTAAAGAAAATGTCATATTCAAAAAATCAAATTGGTGAATTTTTGTTTTGTTCAGTTACGGTTCACATTGCTTTTATTTAAAACACATCCCTGTGATTTGTATAGCAACTGGCTAGCTAAAAATCAGTATGCAATGTAAAAGCGGGGAAATACTTTACGTTGAGTAGGCCATTATAATTTTTCAAAATTAGGTTGTGAAAAAAGGCTTATTAATTTTTACTTGACTTGGAGGAGGTATACAAATATGGTTAGTACCTCCTTAATTATAATAAATAGAACATGAAGCAATTTTACTTTAATCTAACTACTCCATTGATTGACTCGCATAATACAGCAGCAGCCTCTTTCATTCTCTTATGTATTAAGTAATTTGCATGAAACCCTACACACTATGCTCAAATTAATACTGTACATGATTACAGGACAACCTGATTGTTAATTGCCTGTGGTCTTTAAATACACACTTCTTTCCGCGGTAGACACTAATTATTAGATCTTGTTTTCTGTTGCACCAGTAGTGACAACTGTATAGAACATTTAAAAAAATTTGCAAGTCTAATAAGGGCTTAAACACAGGGAGAAAGTGATCTAATCATTTTGAGTGGAAGCTATCCAAGGTTCATAAACCATGGAAGGCTGTAGATTGGGTTTCTGTCTAGTCAAGTAGTTCACCTTAGGGATATAGTGTAAACCATTGTTTAGTCTTACACCTACCTACATAGATATGTTGCAAAGGACTATAAGGCAAACAGTAAATTACTTGTTAAAGGGACATTGAAGGTTAACATGCCTAAAGCTTAGCATATTTAAAATATCAATGTATTTTTACTGTCCTTCAGATCATGGAAATATCTGTAATATGCCTTTTTTATTTATTTTTTTCTTTAAAAGTTTTATCTGGAAGCCTTGCTCTGAGTCATTTCTGCTACCACAGAGCTGATTGGCCACTTCAGAAAACCATACCATTTGGTTGGTTCTCTCAGGGAACCCCGATCATCAGGATTAGGGATGAAAGATGTCTCAAACAGCTATAATTCACAGGCAATAGAGTGGGAGACAATGAAGCTATTTTCTAAAATTGAGCAATTTGTGTAATTCAGTGCATTCAGAAAAGATATGCCCTCGTGTTTGGAGGTCATAGGTGTGGTCCACATGGTGAAATTATCATGCCATTGTCACTTATAGCTATATAGATTACAAAGCATCTCCACAAATGGGAAGAGGTGGAGAAACAGCATAATAGACAAGAGCAGCTGCTCTACAATGGTGGTAAAAAGGTAGTATTTTGTTACTCAAGTTTAGGTTAAGTTACATGTGTGTCAAGCTGTTGGAGGGTGAAGACCAGTTAGAACTACTAGACTGCACTCCATTACTGTCGTGTTCCCCACTATAAGCATACACTCGAGTGCACTGTCCAATCTAATTCTGAATAGTTATAAGGCTTCAACCATTTCTATTGGAAGAATATTCCATAATCTGTTAGGAAACTCCTATGATGATCAGACTAAATTTTCCCCTTGCTCATTTTTTAGCAATTTAAGTGCTAACTGCACCCACTTTGATTAACTTAATCAGTTTTTTGTCATTGCCTTTTACATCCTGCACAAATGTACAGGGTTTGCCTATGCTGCAGTCAGAGGAGTGGCTAACTTTGGATCTAGCTAGCTCAGTGTTTCTTAAACTTTTTAAGACCGAGGAACACCAAACAATATTTTTTTTAATGAGGAACACCAACGATTTTTTGTTGGGGGGAGAAGGGGAAGAAGGTCTGGGGGGCGGGGAAGAAGGTCGGGGGAAAGTTATTGTGGGGGGAGGGAGGAAAAAGGTTGTCTGCCTATTTAAGGGCTGCCAACTCTGTTGTTCTCCATGGCACACCTCCGACTGCCTTGCGGCACACAGGTGTACCGTGGAACACAGTTTAAGAAACACTGATCTAGCTCAAGTTATAATTGCAGTGAAGCTGTGGCAGCATGGGCAACTACTTGAGGACACACTTAGAATCTGCAGTGGGCTTGTACAGCCCATGCTTCCTCAGCTTTGAGGTTGCTATCCTTCAAGCTAGCAAAATCAGAGCTAGCCTGGGTATGTCCAGTGGCGGACATAGAGTTAGTAGGGTCTTGTGCTCAGCTCCATTTTTGCCTCCCCCTTTGAGACTTACCTAAGAAAAAGAACATTCTCTTATCTGCGCTCCCCCCCTCATTTTTTTCATTTGTTGTTTTTCTTCTTCCTCCTTTTCTGTTGTAAGTAATAGGAAGTAAATGAGAATAAAGTGAGGTACCTTAACTGTTTTTTGTAGTCAAACTTTCCCCCCCACACATCACTTGAAAATTGCTGAGGGTCTTGGTGGATCACTTCCTGATCTTTTCAAATGTGGTTTATACCATTTGCTAACTATTGTAAAGTGCTTTGTTAGAGTGACTTATAATTAAAAAAACCTTAATTCTTCCTCCGTCCCTCTGAGTGGAGTTCTCGGACCACAGTTTGAGAACTTGTGGTCTAGATGAAAGCTTGTGTTTTTCATTATGCTCACATGAAAAAATGTTTTAAAAAAACAAAACAAAACCAAAAAAAACCATAGATGGTCATAATTTTTTTTATTATTTTTCTCCGCATGACCTATAGGAGGAGCAATCAAAATCAGCTTGACAGAACAACATGCATGAGGACTGTCTCTGGACAGACAAGGAATTGATCAAAATAACATCCTCTGATCTGTTGTTGGGGCCAAATCCTATTACTATTGAAATCAAAAGGGTTTTGCTATTGAGTTGAATGTGAAGAGGAACCACTTGTGCAAGGGCTGTGTTGTTTATAATCACAGGTATCAAATCATGTGAAAGAGTCAGCAGACATCTGATCTTTGCCCTTTGCAAGGGAGAAATTGGCAGTCAGTGAGGCTAGAAGAGTCTCTGTACAGTATCCAACTAATTTCTCTCCCTTCCTCTGTGCCCCCCCCCCCCCAGTAGCTCACTGCCCACCCCACCCTGCCCCCTCTGCTCTTTGGGGCTCATCCCTCCCCATCACCCACACTGCCCCTCCTCTCTATGAGCCCAGTGGGAAACCAGTCTTACCCTGATCCAGGACTGTGTGGTATAATGAAGCTTGAAGGTGATACCTTGGACATCTATGCTCCTTGGTGCAGCAGAAGTGAAATTTCCATTGCTGTCACCCTTGAAGTGCCAGAAGGAAGCAGAAGGTGAGAGAGGACTCCCCTGGGCAGGCACTGAGCCACTGACCAGAAGGAACCAGGAATCTAGCACCACCTGGGCTGGGAAAGATCAGAGGTGAGCCCTAGAAAGGGGCAGTCCCTGCCCAGGCTGAACTGCCCCAGCCCTCCCCCCCACTATCCGCTGGCCCCTGATGGTTGGCTCATCTTTCTGGGTCCTCAAGCATATATGTCCCACCTCTTCCCTTTCTGTGTGGGGAAAAGCCCATTAAGGCAAGTGTAGACAGTGCAGGCATTTTCCAGGATCTGTTGTGAGCTAAGTGTTTTTTAACGTGCCAGTCAGTTTCACTATTGACTTGTCCCTTGTCTTCAAGTGCTGGCTAAGTACCTTGCAGGCATTGCCATAAGAGCAAACATAAACCTACTGCACAAAGATGGAAAATGTTCTTTGCTTTGTTGCTCCAGTGTGGAGGCCTCCATGTCTAAAAATATATGTGTGTCTCAGCACACTATTACTGCAAAATGGCTTACTTTCTCATTCTTACCATATACAGATTGAACCTTTCTAGTCTAGCGATCTCTGGTCTGGCAACGTCCATGATCCAGCATGATTGTGGTTAGCTGGATGGGTGTGGCCAAGTTTCCCACAGTCTTAGGTTACACTGCAGTGTTAAATTGGAAAAAGAATCGCAATTTGCGGTACACAGATTGTGGGTTTTTTTCAGATTTACTTTGAAAGAGGCTTTTCCAAAATTTGGTGCTGTGTAGATGCCGCCAAATCATGGAAAAAAGTGCTCTTTCAACATATCCCTTATTTCTCATAAACAAGGTTTACAGTGATGGTGAAAGAGCGTGTCCGAAAATTTTTGAAAAAGCAGACTTGTTCCTTGGATTCGGCATTGCTTTTCCGGGATACTGAGGTATCCCGGAAAAGCAATGCAGTCTAGATGTAGCCTTATAAAGTTTGTTTACCACCGCCATCCTGGCTCTCCATGTTCTGTGCTGTTACCTAGCTCTAATTTACCCCTAATTTCTTGTAAGAGCCCAGTAAGCAGTGGAAGTGTTGGTAATGCTGCGAGACAATATTGACCTCCCATGGTTTGATAAATTCTGTGGTTCGGCATTGGTCAGGTCCTGAGGGTGCCAGGTGTAAGAGGTTCAACTTGTAATTATAAAATACATAAATTGAAAAGTAAATATTGTACTTGCATTTTAGTGTATGGTATATAAACCAATATACACAAACATTGTCTGTATGAAATTTTAGTTTTTACCCACTCTGCTAGTGTTTTGTATTCAGCCTTTTGTAAAACTAGGCAAATATCTAGATGAGTTGATACACCTTGTGGAAGATCTGTGTGACCCGCAGGATACATATATTCCCGGTTGAGAACCAATGGTTTGAAGATATTGCACAAAATCTCATTCTTACTCTAAAAGTGCTTTGCAACTGTGTTTCAGTTGAGCATTGCAATGTCTGTGTGAGGTAAAGAAATATTACCCCATTTTATAGGTGAAAGGATAAAGATACTCCAGATACCCACATTTGCACAAAAACAACTGTGCAAGCCCAGCACCCCAGGCAATCAGAACTATTGCAAGCCACGTACCCAAAATTACTGGGTACGCGGCTTGCAATAGTTCTGATTGCCTGGGGTGCTAGGCTTGCACAGTTGTATTTCAGATCCACGGGAGTTGCAGATATCTTCACCTCAAAAGTCAGCTTTCAGTTTGGCCACCCAAAAATTGACACACCCAAAATAAATCAGTACTTCTGAGTGTTCACTTAAATGACTTGCCCTAGACCATATGAGGTCTGTGCCACAGCTGAGAATAGAAAACAGGAGTTCTAACTTATCCTCAAAATGTCCTCCTTGTCTTCCAGCACCCAGACAGATTAATTACTTGCACATGCTTTGGTTAGGTGTTTTGTCCTCAAACCCATTTTCCTGCACCACAAGTGATTATTTTATTACAAAAAAGATTGTCAGCCCCCTCGGACCTTGAAAATGATAGTTTGGAGAGTAACCCACTACCCAATTGAAGATTTATGGTGAATAAGAATGTGAGAGGGAAGAGAGACAGGGCTGGAGCAGATGGCAGTATGAGAGAGCAAGCACGATTTCTTTTGTGGCTTTTTGCATATTAATTAACTTCTGGATAATTATGATACCTGGCTACAGCCTATTGTATGTAAAGTAATTCATATATTACATAGCAGAGATGGATTATAACACATAATGATGGTACTCATATATTATGAAATACACAACCATTAGTAGGATTTTAGGATATCCATATTTACATGACCTTTCAGACATCTATTTAAACTCGTATATTAACCAAACCTCTCACCTCCTCGTAAAATCTTTAGGAAGTGGTCATTTTTTAAACTTAAAAACCAAAACAATATGCTACATAAACAAAAAACCAAAGCCCCATGCCCATTTTGGTTAATTGACTTAGAAAGTATATAATTTTCTTTCATTAGGATCATCAAACTGAGAGAAAAGATGGGTCAAAAAAGAATATCAGGCAAGGATTGTTGTAAATAAAGTTATATTATTTTGAAATCCATTAAAAGAAAACCAGAAATGGTCTATGAATATTGCCTTATTGTTATGCTATATGACTAAAACGAAACCTTACATAATGTTAGCATATTGTGTAGTTTGAGAAATAAAAGCAAAGTAGTTCAAAGTTTAAAAAAGGGGTGGTACATAGCTGATTTTCAATAATAAAAATGAGAAAATATGAGCTTTTATAACTTTTTACAGTCAGTTTTTTTTTTTAAATTAAACTTTTTTTCTTGGGGACATAGCTGGACCATTTTCCTATTTGTTTGTACATCACCAGGCATGCTGGGGCCATTGATCAATACCACAATACAAAGAGTACATTATTATTTTAATGTTTCATGAAAGCAACAGAAGCAAAATGGCAAGCCTCTGGTGCAAAATAATCTCTTGGATGTCCATTGCATGTGCTGCAATGATTATAGTCTGATAGAATAAGTGTGTATTTTATGTGTTAAAGCTACAGAGTTCTAATCCCATTCAGGATATATATTTATTACAAAATCTTCATTACATTCTCCTGGCATTTGATACTGTACCTAGTTTTATTAATCCCTTATTAACTATACAAGAGTAGTCAAGGTGAGTTTTAAGGTAAACTAACCCTTGGGTTTTTTAATGCTTTTTGTTATCTTTTGCATTTGCTAAAATATTATATATTAAATGTAAAAGTGACTTTTTGAATAAAGACATCTTCTTCTGATTATTTTCCACTAACCTATATATATTTTATAAGGCGTATCGGTGGCATACCACAAGTGTATACAAAGCATGCCTTATGTTTCGTAGGATGGCTTTGCCTGTAGCTGATTTGTCTTACCCTCAAATGGGCAAGAAGGTGCTATCATGCAGAACAAAACAGCATCTTCTGCACAGCCTAATCTCATATGCTCTGTATGTACAAGGTTTGGCTTGTGAAGGATACCATTTTTTTCATACAAGTGTATGATTTAAAAATGTCATGGCATGCCATTAAGAAAAAGGCACAAATACTGTCTTGATTTTTTTTTTTTCTGTCCTCGTAGGGTAACTTTATGTATGTTCAGGCAGCAGAACCAGTGAACGTACCAATGAAAAATTACTTTCCGTCAAGAGATGATCAGCTTCTGGCTCTACAAAACACAAGTGAATTTGATGTGCTTGTTATAGGAGGAGGAGCAACTGGCTGTGGCTGTGCATTAGATGCTGTTACAAGAGGTGAGGTGTGAAAGTATAAGTTTATTACCATTAGAAAAAAATGAACTGGTACACGTACAATGAAAGTGTATGCATGCAATTTCATATAAACTAATGAAACTGGATTTTTTCAAACACATAGTTGGTTTAAAATGGGGAACCTGTTCTCTTCCCCGCCACCACCTGAAGACATTATAATGTAACTGTTGTCTTTGGATCCCAATGGCTATCAGGCACTCGAAGCTGAGAGTCATATTTTGCTGGAACAGCTGAAGCTATATAGAAGTACATTCTTTCACACCATATCAGGAGTTCATTATAATGATTGGCTTACCCACTTCCACCCTCTGTTAGTTGTGTATATCTTTAATTTAAAATGTCCTCCTGCACAAATCTTGATGACAATTATAGTAAAGAAAGAAGGAAAAGCTATATGATAGTCAGCAGCCAACTTTATTCGTAGCAGAAAGGGCTGGGCATGAATTCTATGTGAGCAAACAAATATGGTGCCAGGCAGTCCCCTGGTGTGTGTGTGTGGGGTGTGTGGTGTGGTTGTGTTTTTTTTTTTTTTTTTTTTTTTTTGGGGGGAGGGGGGTTGTCATGAAAAAATGGCTGATAATGGTTTTCACATTTCATAGAGTGATTGATTTGATCACAGAGGTAGCCTTGTGACTTTCACCTGATATGCTGATCATACCACTGAGCACTGCCCACCTGCCCTCTGAGGTTTTCCATACCCCCTCCCATTCTACTGGGCCAGAAGTTCTGGTTGCCCCTAACCAAGACACAGTGTTGGGGTAACAGCCACCCAGCAGAGTAACACAGATGCCGAACCAGCTCAGCTCTTAGAGCTCTCATCAAAATCCCAAATCCATCTTACCTTGCCTAAAAGTTTTACACAGAGAAAGCTCATAAGTTTGCCCACTTCATCAATGAAAGAGAGAGATGCACAGCTGCTCCCTTCTCCTCCCACTTGCTAACAATTATTTATGCTGGGTTTGATAATAAAAGAGAAGTAGGATTCGAGTGATTGAAAAGTGAAAACAGACATATCAAATGAGTTACTAAGCCAAAATAAATAAAACACACCAATTAAATCTAATACACCAAAAGAAATTGTTTCAAAGTATATTCCTCACCTTTGTCCTTATTTCAGGTAAAATGTTTCAGGACAGAGTTGATTTTTTTTTTTTTTTTTTTTTCTCTCTGGCCTGGGTCTATAGCTTTGTGTCCTTAGAGGTTTTCGTTTTCTGGCTTCTTCATACAATACTAGAACACTAGAATTGGACAGGACCCCAAGAGATCAAGTCCAGTCCCCTGTCCTCATTGCAGGACCAAGCACAGTGTATATCATTTTTGATAGATGTCTGTCTAATCTGCTTTTAAATATCTCCAGTGATGGAGATTCCACAACCTCCCTAAGGCAATTTATTCCAGTGTCCAACCTAAACCTTTCTTGCTGCAGTTTAAGCTCATTGCTTTTTGTCTTATCATCAGAGGCCAAGGAGAAGAATTTTCCTCCCTCCTCCCTGTGATATACTTTTAGATACCTGAAAACCACTATCATGTCCCCTCTCAGTCTTCTGTTTTCCAAACTAAACAAGCCCAATTCCTTCAGCCTTGCCTCATAGCTCATGTTTTCTAGACCTTGAATCATTTTTGTTGCTCTTCTCTGGACCTTCTCCAATTTCTCCACATTTTTCTTGAAATGTGGTGCCCAGAACTGGACACAATACTCTAATTGAGGCCTAATCAGTGCAGAGTAGAGTGGAAGAATGACTTCTTGTGTCTTGCTCACAACACTCCTGTTAATGCATCCCAGAATCACGTTTGCTTTTTTTGCAAGTGTCACACAATTGACCCATATTTAGCTTGTGGTCCACTATGACCCCTAGATGCCTTTCTGCAGTACTAGACAGTCACTGCCCATTCTGTATGTGTGAAATGGATTTTTCCTTCTTAAGTGGAGTACTTGGCATGTGTAGTATTATTAAATACTTATTTAATTATTAAATTTCATCTTATTTACCTCAGACCATTTCTCCAGTTCGTCCAGACCATTTTGAATTATGACTCTATCCTCCAAAGCAGTTGCAACCCCTCTCAGCTTGGTATCATCTGCAAATTTAATAAGCGTACTCTCTGTGCCATCATTTAAACTGTTGATGAAGACATTGAACAGAACTGGTCCCAAAACAGACCCCTGCGGAACCCCACTTGTTATACCCCTTCCAGCATGACTGTGAACCATTAATAACTACTCTCTGTGAATGGTTATCCAGCCAGTTATGTACCCACCTTAGAGTAGCCTCCTCCAAGTTGTATTTGCCTTGTTTATTGGTAAGGAAGTCATGTGAGACCATATCAAATGCCTTACTAAAGTCTAGGTATACCACATCCACTGCTTCTCCCTTATCCACAAAACTTTAATCCTATAAAAGAAAGCTATCAGATTGGTTTGACATGATTTATTCTTTAAAAATCCTTACTGGCTGTTACCTATCAACTTGTGTGTATCCTCTTTGGGTAAAGAGGCATTTTTTTAAAAAGTCAGCTGAAGACTAAAGACTGATAGCTTTCCATTCCTTTAATAGACTCTTCCCAGGGTGGGAATCCTTTGTTTTATCTCCCCATCCTGATAGAAAAATACAAGATTTAAGATGGATTCCAGCACCAGGTGTCATGGTCACAGGTCTTTCTAGGACCAGCCACAGTTTGGGCATATAGGGGAAACAAACCCATTTACAGATCATTGTCTTCGCCACCATGCCATTGTTTCCTTAAGTACAAGTAATGGCTTTCATTAGAAGACTGATTAATAAAACATGTTTACACTTCATATTTCTAACTGCATGTACAAGAATGATACATGCACAGAAATACAATATACACATTCAGCAGATTGTAATTTTAAAATTAACATGTCACATGATGCATTTTGCATAAAGCATCTTTGAGTTATGAATATTCATAAGCCAATTTTCATAATGCATGGGGAGCCTGTGACCAGTGTTCCCTCTAAGCTGCATGGCAGCACTGCTTTACAGGTGATTAATCAGCCTTGCCCAGTCAGAGGCTCAGGGCTACCTGCACGGAGCTGACTGATTGGGTAGGGCTGATTAATCACCTGTGAAGCTGTGCTCCTATGCAGCTTAGAAGGGACACTGTCTATGATGCATAGAATCATAGAACGGGAAGGAACCTTGCGAGGTCATCAAGTCTCGTCCCCTGTACTCATGGCAGGACTAAGCACCACCCTGACTGTCCCTGACAGTTGTTTGTATAACCTGCTCTTAAAAATCTCCAATGACGTAAATTCCATAACCTCCCTAAAGCAGCTTATTCTGGTATTGACACATGTTTAAGTACAGATTTAAGTATCTGGATTTCTCAGAATTCCACTTGACAATCCACAATGTTTTGCTCTTCCTTTATGGAAAGTTCTGTGCAGGAGGGCAGAGAGCTGAGTATCAGAATTAAAATCCAGTGGTTTTGTAATTTAAGATGAATGGACATATTTTAATACTAGATTAATGGTTTCTAAAAATTGCTACTTATTAAAAATATTAGAGCAAAGTTTAGCTTCTGTTTTAAACAGGATCAATGCTGCTGAAATGAATGGAGCTGAGTTTGCTTTCTTGGATTAATTTAGACCTTGGATTTTAATTGGTTGCTCCATTTTGGATTTAGTTATGTTTACTATGTTTTTTTAAAAGGAAAATCATCAGTTTTTATTCAGATTTGATACAGCAAAAAAAGATTGAAAACTAATTCTTAACAGTTATGAAGACCAGGACTTTAACAGAGTTCACAAAATAACTAGATAAATTAATGGAGGTTAGGTCCGTCAATGGCTATTAGTCAGGATTGGTAGGAATGGTGTCCCTAGCCTCTGTCAGAAGTTGGAAATGGGTGACAGGAGAGGGATCGCTTGATGACTACCTGTTCTGTTCACTGCCTCTGGGGCATGTAGCATTGACCACTGTTGGAAGACAGGGCACTGGGCCAGATGGACCTTTGGTCTGACCCAGTATAGCTGTTCTTATGTTCTTAGTGGATCAATAAAATGTACTAGTCACAACACACTGTTACTTTTTTATTAATTGAAGTGTTTCTGTTGAACTTCCTTTACTTTTTTTAAGTATGTAGACCAGCATCTGGCTGCAGATTGGCTATTTCTGTCAATGTCCTTCCCTAACCTTTGAACACAAATATACACTCAGATGTATTTGAGAACACAGTTAGTTACAGAATAATATCCAACCTCTGCTTTAGTACAGGCTTAGTATTCCTGGAATATCCTGTTTTGAGGACTTTGTTTGTTAATTATTGGTTAAACAGATGGCCTAAGAGGTAATTTGCAAAGCTCAACTCTACCTGAGTTTGGCCACAGCATGCTTCCCATCATTCATACCGAGTCAACCTGTGGAACTCCTTGCCAGAGGATGTTGTGAAGACCAGGACTTTAAAAGGGTCCAAAAAGAACTAGATAAATTCATGGAGGTTAGGTCCATCAGTACTTATTAGCCAGGATGGATAGCCTTTGTTTGTCAGAGGCTGGAAATGGGTGACAGGAAGGATCACTTGATGATTCCCTGTTCTGTTCACTCTTTTCGGGGCATCTGACATTGACAACTGTCAGAAGACAGGATACTGGGCTACACGGACCTATGGTTGTTCTTATGAGTCTTTGGTGTTTCTTTCTCCTGTGACTTCCAGGCCTTCATTAGATCCTGTTGCATTTTTCTTTATTTCCAAAATGTATCCCTTGCTTTCCATTGTGTCCTGATATTTTTCATTCTTGTAAGGTAACTTTATGCATGTTCAATCAACAGAATCTGTGAGCATACCAATGATAAGACATTTTCCTGAATCAGAAGATCAACTTGTGGCTCTACAAAATAAAAGCAACAATGGTCTCTGCTCTCATGACTTCCCATCTTGATTACTTTACCCTCTTCTTTTTCTCCAGTCTCCCCAGTATGTGGCTATTTTCTTCCTTTCTTTCTGATGATGACTACTTCTCTCCCTCTTTTCTTGAACATCTGCATATATTCATCTTGTAAGTCCTGATTCCTGTGCCATTAAATCATTTGGAGTATTTTTCCATTGAATTCATGTGGACAGGATCAGAGGCTTAAGCCACATTAATCTGAAGTATCAACTTACCTATAAAGCTCTCTGTGATCGGTTGGCCCGCCCGGAGGGGTTCCTCCTCCTCTGGCTCAGTGGGCGGCCACTCCGACCCACTGTGCTGCCCCTTTAAGACCGACCCCGTTGGTCCACGGGGAGAGGTCCAGCCTTAGCTCAGGGTATGACAGCAGCAAACCCCTCACAGTTATGAGGAGCGGCCAGGCCCTCAGTCCAGGGCGTGGCAACAAGCACACAGTTACAAAGAGTGGCCAGGCCCTCAGTCCAGGGCGTGGCAGCAAACAACAGGTGAGTAGCTCCTTGGTCAGGAGGGGTGCAGGCGGATCGCCTGTGGCAGTGGCAAGGAGGGAGAGACTGCCACCCAATAGGTGGGTGGCAGGGGGGGCGCAGGCCCACCCATTCCTCTGCGCCCCGGCCCAGGGCCCTAGGGCAGCCGTGCGGGCTGCTTCAGCTCGGCGGGTGGGCTCCAGCCCGAAACGTGCCGGCCTAGGGGCCTTTAACAGCCCCCCACTACCCCTGGGCCACTTCCGGTCTCCCCCTCGGGTGGTACCTGGACATCGGGCAGAGGAGACTGGGAGTCCAGGAGGGTCTCGTCCCACCGGGGTGGTCCGGTCCAGTCCTCAGCTGCTTGCAGGTCACTAGGGCTCAGCTGGACTCCAGGGGCCGGCAGATTCGGGCAGTTGAGCCAGGCCTCCGGGTCAGGGTCCGTGGAAGTCCCCGGCGGTGCCTCCAGTCAAGGTAGCTGGGGCCGCTTCTCCCGGTCCTGGGGCTGGCGCTGGGGCACAGGCTCGGGCTGGCCTTTTGGCTCCTCCGTCGCTTCTAGGAAGGTAGGCCGGTCACACTGGGCCTCCACTTCCCAGGCAGGGAGCCACCGGTCTGTGTCTGGGCCCCGGCAAGTAGGAGGTCCGGGCCAGGCCTCAGTCCCTACTTTCCAGGCTGGGAGTCCAGAGGAGGCCTCTAGCCTCTCGGCAGGCTCAGCCCTGACTGAGGCCGCTGCCGGGCTTCTGGTCAGGTGATAGGGCGGGGTTAGCCTCAGCCCAACATGGCGTCTGGAGGGGTTCCTCCTCCTCCGGCTCCGTAGGCGCCCACTCCACTCCAGAGAGGGAGGAGAGGCAGCAGGGTGCAGTGCTGCTGCTCTCTTCCTTCTCCCTCCCCTTGCTCCTGCTCCTGCACCAGCTGGGGCTCTCCCTGCTCCACCCAGCCACCACCTGAGGCCTCCGTGCTGCTGGACCTGCTCCCCCTGGACACCGCCGCTTCTCACCACCACCGGCTACTGCTGCTGCTGCTGCCGCCTGAGGGGAGAGGGGGGGCCTGCCGGCTGCCCCCCCTCTCCCCTCCTCCACTCCAGAGGAAGAGGACCCCACAGGCACCACCACCCAGAGGCCTTTCCCACCTGGCTGCTGCCCACCCGCTGCTGCCGCTGTACCACCTGCACCCCACCGAGGGAGACCAGAAGTCAGTTGGACTGTGGAGGGGGTCTGTTTGTTGGGACTGAGCCTTTCATCTGCTCTTGGGGTGGTGGTGGACTGAGATACCAAGAGGGGGGCCGGGGGTGAGGTGTAGAGCCTTCCCCCCGGTCCAGCTGCCACTCACCGCCCCCATACCACCACCCCCACAACCCCCTCCACCAACCTCTGCACCACCAGGACTTGCCCCTCGGTGGGGCTGGCTGTTCCTCCCCGCTTTTTGCCATCTGGGACTGTCCCGTTGCAGCAGTGGGTGAGAACTGAGCCTCCCACAAGCACTCGTGGGCGTGTTTCCACCCCACCCTTGGACTTGGCCCCCCTCCCTCAGCAGTGTTTGGTTGGGGGGCCCCCTTCACTCTTGCTCTCCCTGCCCTACCCCCCACTGCAGAAGCCTTGCCCATCCCGCCCCGGTAGCCAGCTCTCTTTCCCCCTCCCTCCCTCAGTTTGCTGACCGACCCCGCCCAGCCTCAGTTTGTTTTACCTGCCCCGCCCTCATTCAGTTAATATTTTGATTCCTGGCCCCCGCCTTGCCCTGCCCCCTCTTGTTCACCCAGTGCCCCCCTTCCCAGCCTCCCAGTAGTCTTCGAGCCCCACCCAGAGTTTCGGTCCCTGCCCCGAGTGCTTGTGCCCCCCCTCCCCTTTTTAGTTAGCCCCCCCTGCACATTGCACCCCCCCCTCGACAGCCGCATAGTCCCCCTTGATACCCCAGTGCAGCCGGAGGAGCCGGCCCCCGCCCTGCATCTGTTACTTTGCCCCCTGCCTGCCCTGCCAGCGCCCTCCTCCTCTGCTTCCAGCCTTGCGGGGAGGAGTGGTTGCTGGCCTCTTGGTTCCCCTCATTTCCACCCTGCCCTTCTTGATTCCCTCCCTCCCTGCAGTCAGTCGGCGGGAGGGAGTGGTTGTCCCTCCCCCTTTCCCTCCCTCCCCAATCACGTACCCCTTCCCTTACGTTCCTCCCCTCCGCATTAGCGCCCTCCTCCTCTGCCACAGTCTCAGCAGGGAGGAGAGGCTGCAAACCCTCCCCCCCTTTCCAGTTGCCCCTCTCCGAAACCAGTGCCCTCCCTCCTCCCTGCCCTCTCCCTCACGGACACCCTCCTCCCCTGCCTGCTGTTTGGTGGGGAGGAGCGGTTAACCCTTGCCCTCCCTTCCTGCCATCTGTGCCTCCCTCCTCCTTCCCCACATGATGGAGGAAACCCCTTCCCTTGTCAACCCCACGGTCTCCCCGTTGCCACCGGGCCCAAAGAATGCCGCGGCTGACCTCCCGACCCCAAGCCCGAGCTCCGCCGCTGCCACGACCGATGCTCCCCCAAATCCGGGAGCAGCTTCCACCTCGGCCGGAAAAAAGGGCCGGGGGGGGAAGAAAGGCAAGGGCCCGGCCCCGAAGGCCAAACCCCCCACGGCTCCAACGTCCGCCACAGCCCCTCCTTCCCCTGCTGTTCCCTCCACCAGCTCTGGGGGAAATCCACCCACGGCCCCCAGAGCGTACGCCCAGGTGGCCGCTGCCGCCCCCCCACGTGCCGGGTCATCTGCCCACACCGCCGCCTCCAGCGCCATCCCTGGTGGCCGAGGTCCCTTTCCCACTCTGACCAGGAGGCACGGTGTTTGCTGCCTCCTGGTCGCCGCCTCGCCCCATGTCGAAACCTACGTGCGGGCGTTGGCGAGGGTGGTGGGGGCCTCGGCCGTGGTGGCGGCCTCCAAGATGTACGGCAAGGTGGTGTTCTTCCTTGCCTCGGAGGCCGCCGCCCAGGAGGCGGTGGAGAGGGGCCTGGCCGTGGGGGGCGTGCACGTGCCCCTCGAGCCATTGGAGGACCTGGGCGTACGGGTGGTTCTCACTTCCGTCCCGCCCTTCCTCCCCAATGCCGCCCTGTTGCCTTCCCTCTCCACTCTGGGGAAGCCAATTTCTGTGATCAGCCCTCTCCCGTTGGGCTGTAAGGACCCCGCCCTCCGCCACGTCTTGTCATTCCGCCGGCAGGTGCAACTGCAAATGCCGCCGGCGGCGCGTGGCGGGGTGGCGCTCGAGGGGTCCTTTATGGTGCCCTACCAGGGGGCCCTCTACCGGGTCCACTATTCTTCGGGGGAGGCCCGGTGCTTCCTCTGCCGGGCGGTGGGGCACGTCCGGAGGGCCGGTCCCTTGGCCCGGTCGGAGGGGGCGCCCGGGACCCCCGGGGCCCGGGAGGACGCCGGCCTTACCACCGCCGGCCCCCCTGGAAGTCCGGCCTCCGCGGCTGCCCCTCCTCCAACCGACGGCTCTGCTCAGCAGCCGAAGGCATCCCCTTCGGCGTGCCTGAGCGAGCAGGCGGGCCCTGACTCCATTCGATCTGTTTCTGCAGGGCCCGAGGAGGAGAGGGTGGCGCGGTTGCCGCCGGGCGAGGGAGAGGGCTCCCCCCAGGTGGAGGTCACCCTACCCTCCTCCTTCCCTCCCTTGCCTCAACGCCCCCCCCGAAAACAAACTGCGCCCCCCGGCCTTGCCCCTGCTGACCAGCCCTCCAGCTCCACCTCGGAGGGCTGGACGCTCGTTCGGGGGAAGCGCAAAGCCCGCCCTTCGCGGGCTCAATCCCCCCCCTCCGATGGGGAGGGCGGGAAGGCCCCCCTCCGAAAGATCTCGAGGGGGGCCAGCGCCGCCGAGAGCGCCCCCGACGAGCTTCAGCAGGAGGCGCCGGACGAGGTGGCCGTGGCAGCGAGGGGGGACGATGTCGCCCCCCCTGTGGAGCCCTTCCAAGAGGAGGCCTCGGATGGAGCCCCCCCGGCCCCGGCTCCAGCTGAGCCCTCCCCCGCTCCGGCTGAGGTAATTGTCGCCTTGGCGGCCGCGGGGGAGGGCTCCGGGGCCGAGGGGATGGAACTTAGCTCCATCTTCGAGGAGATCGAGGCCCTGGGTCTGACCCCGCTCGCTCAGGGGGAGGACGACCCTCCGCCAGCGGGCCTCGGTCTGGGCGGCGACTCTGCGGCGCCGCCCCCTCCCCCTCCCAATCCCAACTCCGTGTCCCAGGTGGCCGACCCCGTCCTCACACTTGGGGCGCCCCTGATATTGCCCACTGGCCCGGCCGACTCGAGCGCCAGAGCCGATGCCGCCGAGCCCTTAGGGGCGACGGCTGGTGCCGAGTGGCCGGGTCTTGAGTCTGGGGACGCCCCCTTTCCCGCAACCAAGGCGGGGCGGTCATCTCCCCTTCCCGCTGGGGGCCCAGCAGAAGACACCGCTCTGGCCGACGCCGAGGTATCTATTCCAACCTCGTCACCTGAACCCGGCGTCGGCGTGGGCCCCCTTCCCGTTCCTGCTCCCGATTCCCAGGTCCCCATTCGGGAGGTGCCGCGGCCCGGTGGGATAGCCACCAGAGACCCCTACCCAGACCCTGCCCGGGATTCCGATCCTCTCCCGTGTCCCGATCCTCCCCCTACCCCTGTTTCCGCCCTTTATGAACCCATCTCCAGCCCCGAGTCCTCCCCTGTCCCTGACTCCCCTCCAACCCCCACCTCTTCCCTGCTCCCTAACCCCGACCCACCGTCCGGCTCAGAGCCCATTCCTTCTCCCGCCCCTACCGTGAAGAACATTCCTCCGTTGCCGTCCCCCCGTTCCTTTCCCATCCCGGCCCCTGCCGCAACACCAGATCCACCCCCATCGCCCCCCCAAACGTCCGCTAGTGCCGCTCCCACGGGGGCCGTCTCGTTCCCGCTGGCCGCGGGCGGCCCTCAGGGGGCGGTATTTGTATCCCCGGTCCCCAACCCGTTAGGGGCTGCCTTGTTCCCTCCGCCGCCCCCTCCCTTGCCGGAGTCGGGGACGGGCAGCGCGGCGCCATCGGTGTCGGCGCCGCGTTGGGGATCGGATCCCTGTTTGCCCGCCTCTGTGGCCCGTGAGCTCCACCCGGGGGCCCGGACGGAGAAGAATCCTGGTTCCCCCTTAGCGCTGAGGGGCGAGCTGCGCCAATTCCTCGCGGATAACCGCGGGGTAAAAGGGAAGGTGCAGCTCGCCCTCCAGCGCTGGGGGGACTTCCATCCCATCCTCCAGGCCACTAGAGCCCTGTTGCAGGAGGGGAGAGGGACCGATAGGCAGGGCGACGCGGCTTACCGCCGGACCCGCAGATTTCGAGACGCGCTCCTGACCTTCGGGGCGGAGTGCGGTCTGCTGCGGGACCTGCGGGGGGCCGACGATCGTCCTGCCCGTGAGGATCCACCCCAGCCCTCTCGATGAAGTACACCACTATTGCGACGTTGAATGCCCGGGGCTGTAGGGCGGGTCTCCGCAGGAGCCGGGTGCTCTCCTTCCTTCGGGAGGGGGGGTACTCGGTGGCCTTCCTGCAGGAGACCCACACGACTCCGGCCGTCGAGGCTGGCTGGCGGCTGGAGTGGGGGGACGGGGTATATTTTAGCCACCTCGGCGTCCGCTCGGCCGGGGTGGCCACCCTGTTCTCCCCTGCCCTACGGCCCGAGGTGCTGGGGACGGCCGAGGTTGTCCCGGGCCGCCTGCTGCACGTCCGGGCCCGCGTGGAGGGGCTGACGTTGAACCTGGTCAACGTCTACGCCCCGAACGCGGGCCCGGACCAGGTCACCTTTTATCGGCAGGCGGCCACCTTCCTCGGCACTCTGGATCCTCGCGAGTGTCTGGTCCTGGGCGGGGATTTCAACACCACCCTCGATGACCGGGACCGTGTAGGACTCGCGAACTGCCAGGCCGCAGCAGGCGTCCTCAGGGAGATCGTAGATCACCACTCCCTGGTGGACGTCTGGCGAGACCACCACCCGGACGACAACACCACCTTCACCTACGTCCGGGTGGGGGACCATCGGTCGAGCCACTCCCGGTTGGATCGCATTTACCTCTCCCGCTTCCATCTGGCACGAGCCCACTCCTCCAGCATCCGGCCGGCCCCGTTCACGGACCACCATTTGGTGGCCGTGAAAGCCTCTCTGAATTCGGAGAGGCTGGGGCCGGCCTATTGGCACTTTAATAACAGCTTGCTGGAGGACGTGGGCTTCGTGGCGTCCTTCCGGGAGTTCTGGCTGGCCTGGCGGGGGCAGCGGCCCGCCTTTCCCTCGGCGCGGCGATGGTGGGACGTGGGGAAGGTGCGCGCCCGGCTCTTCTGCCGCGACTACTCCCGGGGCGCCAGCCGGCGGAGGGATGCGGCGATAGAGCAGCTGGAACGGGAGGTCTTGAAGCTTGAGAGGCGTCTGGCATCCGCCCCCGAGGATCCACTCCTCCGCGAGGCGTACCGGGAGAGGCGGGAGGAGCTCCGGGCCCTGGAAGATCACAGGGCCCGGGGCGCCTTCGTTCGATCTCGCATCCAGCTCCTTCGGGAGATGGATCGCGGCTCCCGCTTCTTCTACGCCCTGGAGAAAAAGAGGGGGGCCAAAAAGCACGTCACCTGCCTTTTGGCGGAGGACGGCACCCCCCTCACGGATCCGGCGGAGATGCGTGGAAGGGCCAGGGCCTTCTACGCCAGTTTGTTCTCCCCGGACCCGACCGAAGCCGACGCCTGCAAGGTGCTCTGGACCGAGCTCCCGACGGTCAGCGAGGGCGACCGAGACCGGCTGGAGATGCCTCTCACTCTGGCCGAGTTCTCGGAAGCCCTCCGTCTCATGCCCAACAATAAAAGCCCGGGCATGGACGGGCTGACCGTGGAGTTTTACCGCGTGTTCTGGGACGTCCTCGGCCCGGACCTCGTCACCGTCTGGGCCGAGTCCTTGGAGAGCGGGGTCCTCCCTCTGTCGTGCAGGCGAGCCGTGCTCGCCTTGCTGCCGAAGAGGGGGGACCTCCGCGACCTTCGGAATTGGCGTCCCGTCTCGCTCCTCAGCACGGACTACAAGGTCGTAGCAAAAGCCATCTCGCTGCGACTGCGGTCCGTGCTGGCGGACGTCATCCATCCCGACCAGACCTACACCGTCCCGGGCCGTAGCATTTTTGATAATTTGTATTTGGTCCGGGATCTCTTGGAGCTCGGGTGTAGGGACGGCTTGTCGTTCGCCCTCCTGTCCCTGGACCAGGAGAAGGCGTTGGACAGGATGGATCACGGGTATCTCCTGGGCACCTTGCGGGCCTTCGGCTTCGGGCCCCATTTTGTGGGTTTTCTCCGGGTGCTGTACGCCCTCGCGGAGTGTTTGGTCAGGCTCAACTGGACCCTGACCGAGCCGGTCAGCTTCGGGCGGGGGGTACGTCAGGGGTGTCCGCTGTCGATCGAGCCCTTCCTCCGTCTCCTCCGAAGGAGGTTGACGGGGTTGGTGCTCTGAGAGCCGGAGCTGCGGCTGGTCCTGTCGGCGTACGCCGATGACGTGCTCCTCGTGGTCCAGGACCCGGGCGATCTGGCGCGGGTGGAGGCCTGCCAAGCCGTCTACTCGGCAGCCTCCTCCGCCCGGGTCAACTGGGTCAAGAGCTCTGGCCTGGTGGTCGGGGATGGGTGGCGGGCCGGCTCCCTCCCACCCGCGCTTCAGGCCATCAGGAGGAGCGCGGGTCCGCTGCTCTATCTGGGCGTTTATTTATCCGCCACGCATCCTTCTCCGCCGGAAAACTGGCAAGGTTTGGACGCCAGGGTGGGTGAGCGGTTGCGGAGATGGGCAGGACTGCTCCGGTGTGTCTCCCTTCGCGGGAGGGCACTGGTGCTGAATCAGCTGGTCCTGTCCATGCTCTGGCACCGGCTCAACACCCTGCGCCCGGCCCCGGAGGTCCTGGCCAAGCTCCAGAGGACAGCTTTGGAGTTCTTTTGGCCAGGACTGCACTGGGTCTCTGCAGGGGTCTTGTCTCTCCCCTTGGAGGAGGGGGGCCAGGGCCTGGTCTGCGTGCGCAGCCAGGTCCGGACCTTCCGCCTCCAAGCCCTGTAGAGACTCCTCTTTAGTGCAGGTAGTCCGGCATGGAGCACTTTGGCGTGCGCCTTCCTCCGCCGCCTCCGAGGGCTCCGATACGACCGGCAGCTCTTTTTTATCCACCCGAGGGGTCTTCCGCGAGACCTCTCCGAGCTGCCGGAATTCTACCAGGACCTCCTCCGGACCTGGAAGCTGTTTTCGGCGACCAGGTCCGTTGTGGCCGCCGAGGGAGGAGACCTCCTCGCGGAGCCCCTGCTCCACAATCCAGCCTTGTGCGTGCAGGTGGCGGAGTCTCCCTCGGTGCGCCGGAGGCTGATCCTGGCAGAAACCACCATGGTCGGAGACCTCCTGGACTACGACAGGGGGGACTGGGTGAATCGCCGAGCGCTCGCTTGGCGCATGGGGCTCTCCACCCCCCGAACCCCTCTGCGCCTACTCCAGGAGGTGAAGGCGGCTCTGCCGCGGCCCGCTCTCGACTTCCTGCAGCGGTCTGTGCGAGAGGGTATCCCCCGCCCCTCCCTTTCTGCAAACCCTCCGTCCCTTTTTATCGGGCCCCTGTTCCGCGGGCCCCCCCGGCCTCCCCACCCTTGGATCCCCAGCCGGCTGCAAAAGTTGCAGCCGGTTTGCTTTCAAACTGCGCCTCGAGAACATCTGTACACGCTCGTGCTCCACACCTTGCATTTCCCCACCCTCGTGTCCCGCCCCGATACCAAATGGCGGGACTACTTAAGACCTATTGAGGGTGGGGAACCCCGATGGGCCAGCCTATATTCCACCCTAATTCCGCAGCCCGTCGGGGACATCAGTTGGCGGCTCCTTCACGGAGCCGTGAGCACGGGCGTGTACCTGGCGCGGTTCACCCCCATCCCGGACACCTGCCCTTTTTGCGGCGTGAGGGAAAACCTGGCGCACGTCTACCTCGAATGCGCCAGGTTGCAGCCCCTATTCCGGCTCCTCCAGAACCTCTTACTGAGGTTCTGGCTGCACTTTTCCCCACACCTTTTCCTTTACGCACACCCAATCTGTGGCCCCACAAAGTCGCGGGACCTCCTCGTCAACCTCCTCCTGGCTTTAGCCAAAGCCACCATTTACAACACCAGGGAGAGGATGCTAGGCGAGGGGGTTCCCTGCGACTGTGGGGCCTATTTCCGTTCATCCCTAGCGTCACATATCCGGGCAGAGTTCCTCTGGGCCGCGTCCACTGGCTCCATGGACAGCTTCGAGGAGCAGTGGGCGCTGTCCGGGGTTCTCTGCTCGGTGTCCCCATCCGGTCTCCTAGTTATAAACCTTTAACCTGCGCTCCTTGCCCCCTTTTGTCATTGTTTGTCCCCAGTAATTAGTTGGGCATGGGTCCAGTCGTCCCTCCCGCAAGGCTGGGGGAGGGGCTTTTAGAAGTGGGCAGGCTTTGCCCGCCCACTCTCCCGTGTTTCCAAATAGGACCCACTACACTCTCCATTATTATCCACACCTATTTTTCATTTTTTTTGCTGCTCTCTACACTGTCTTTGTTTCTCTTGACTGTGTTTGACATCTTTTTCATGAAGTTTAGAATTAGTGCTGCTTTTCATGCTGCTTCTATGAACTTTAAACAGCTGCCTAAGAATATTAACAAAGCCCTGCTCTCATTCATTATATGACGATATGGTATGGATTTCTTTATTAAAATGGCTTAACATGTTCTGTAATTATTATTGTGACCATTTTTAAGATGCTCCAGCTTATTCTTTGTTTGGCTTTGATAGTTGGCAGAGAGAGAGCCCTCAGGCCACAGAAGTAACTTTTTTTTTTTTTTTTTTTGGTCCCATGAAACTCCATGTAGGCTTAGCTGAGAGATACTTTGTATTTCTTCTCTTCGTTGTATTTCTCAGAAAAAATTTGACACAGAGTTGTTTTTGTGGATCTTATGCTTACATTGTAAACTTTTAGGGATGCAAACCATTGGCTTTTTCAGCTTAGTTCTTCTTTGAGGGTGTGTCTAGACTACCCCTTTTCTTGAAAAATTAGACACTTCGAAATTGCAAATGAAGCCGGGATTTAAATTTCCCAATTTTTGAGGAGTACAGGATCTTTTGAAAAAGGGTTTTATTTTTGAAAGATCCCCGTCTAAACTGCCATTTTTCTATCAAAAAGCCCCGTGTAGAAAAAAACCGCAGCTGCCATTATGTAAATGAAGCACGGGAAATTTAAATCCTGACTTCATTTGCAATTTCGAAGTGTCTAATTTACATCCCTTTTTCGAGAAAGGGATGTAGTCTAGACACAGCCTGAGTGCTGGTCCTTATGTGTATTCCATACACGGGCATGTATGGACACCATATGTCTGAGTTTGGAGGTTTCTAGCAATTAGTACCTGTTGGTTCACACTTATACAGTTACTTTCCTTGGGTACCAAACTGAGGATAAAAGGGGTGATATGGGCCAAGTCTTTTCTAGTTCTTTCTTATTGCTGCACGGCATGAGTTGGAATCCTCTTGTGTCCACGGATTTCATCTGTGCTTCTTAACATACCTGTAAATACATTGTAATTAGTTATTAGCATTTTTGTATAGTTAGTCTTAGTAGAATTTGTATAATTTAGTTTTCTCCTGTCTTGGGGAGTTTCTTCCTGTGAATAAAGACTGTATCCAGAATCCGAGCATTTAATAACTGCATCTCTTACCTGTGCTGCTTCTCCATGAGTGATGAGCACCGACACTGCTTCTGTTGTCTGGGAGAAGTGCATCTTTCTACTAAGTGTGCAACATTTGCTGCTTGTTTCCCTCTTCAAAACACTGACAGAAAACATTTTATAGAGAAGGCCGAGACTTCAGTCTGATCCAGGTCAGGAGATCCCTCTTGTAGATTGGCCTTTACTGAGGTGAAGCACTTCTCTCAGAATGTGCTTAGTAGTGGAAATCAGAGCTAAGCACAAGGTGAGGTCATCCAGGACTTCTCATGAAAATGAAAGGCACTGTCATAGTTATAAGGACAGAGATCCTCCTTCCAAGTCTGCTGGAAGAGAAGAGCTCCCTTCTTGACTTTGTCCAAGTTGAGTGAGTCCTTGTGCACAGGTCCTAAAGACTTAGACTTGCTTAGATCCTCTGATTATTGAGTGTAAGATGTGAAGGAAGAAGTTTCTGCCGGTACTAATTGTTAAGCCAAATGTTTGACATCTTTCAACATCCAAAAGCTTCTGAGTAGACTCTGATTGTACTGACCCATCTCCATAAAGACCTGTTATCCATGATAAGTGTGGATATAGCAGATTCTTCAGTTCTGACTAATGGAACACCCTATACTACTGGGCAACCCAAATCTTACATTTCAACAGAAGATATCTTCACCCTTCCATATTTTCCTTTTGGGGCCAACCCTCCTGAGAGACATTGATACTAGAGGGGAGGAAATAACTGAGAGGAGAAGGAAATGTTCTTGACCTCAGACCTTATGCAGGAGTTTTCACCGATCAGTGCAGACGTATCTGTCAGTTGAACAGGAGCTGGTCTTCTCATCAGAGAAATTGGAGTCTCCAGACAATCATCTGCTTTCATGTAGGAAGGTGAGTTTGGACAGACATGAGAAGATCCAGGGCCCATCCTTCATCCCTTTATGACTATCCAAGGGGCTGATAGTACCTGTTGCCATGAGGTCTGCATCAACTAACTGATTCTTCATATTGACCATACTGGGGTCCAATGGGATCTTTCAATATATGCATGGAGGATATTATCAGCCTTCAGCAATTAAATGTCTTTTTACGCAAATGACAATTCCAAATGGCTACATTTGCACCAATTATCCTATCCCATAATCTGTATCTTTTGTCAAGAAAGTAATTATATTCATGGGAACATTCCTTCATCCTGTAGGTTTCTAGTAGGGAAAGAATACTACCAGTTCAAAGTACCTGCATTCAGATTTATAACAGCACCCAGAATCTTCATGAAGGTCTTCAATGGTGACAGCCTAAATGACATGTCACTTCTTCAGACTGTCTGTGACTGGGTGACTGTCTGTCTCCTAATGAGTCTCTCTAGTTGGTAGGTCTAGCTTTTTGCTCCAGTGTCTCGCAAATTTGGGAATATGAGTCAAAGAAAAGGACAGTTTGACTCCCACAAGAATTATTAGACATTATAAGAGTTATCTTAGATTCAGCCTCAACAAGGTCTTATTTTCCTATGGGGAAATTCTGGACCATGAACAAATTGATAAGACAAGTCACTTTCAGACTAGGAAAACATTGATTAGTTCTGTGGCACCTTAGAGACTAAGAAATATATAGGATCATGGGCTTTTGTGGCTAAAACCTACTTCATCAGATGAGTTTGAGTGGAAATAACAGAATCCAAGGTATTTATAACAGCAAAAGCCGTTACCTGTCAATTGTAGGACCTTTGTTAATTAAGCAGGCTGGGTGTGTCCCATTCATAGCTTTTGATGTGAAAATGCAAATATCATAGCCTGGGGAAATTAGCTTTGTAGTTGGTTAACCAGTTAATATCTTTATTGAAGCCCAGGTTGACAGTGTCAAATTTGTAAATAAATTCCAATTCAGCAGTCTCTCTCTGTAATTGGGCAGTAAAATTTTTTTATAGAAGAATGGCTACTGTTAAATCTATGACTGTCTAGGTAGGTTAAAATGTTCTCCTACAGGTTTATGTGTATTAACATTCCTGACATCTGATTTGTGTCCATTTATCCTTTGTTGCAGAGACTGTCCAGTTTGGTCAATATACATGGCAGAGGGGCATTGCTGGCACTTGATGGCATATATCACATTAGAGTCTGTGCAGTTGTATGAGCCCCTGATGTTGTGGCTTATGTGGTTAAGTCCTGTGATGGTGTCAGTTGAACAGATATGTGGACAGAGTTGGCAATGGGATTTGTTGCAGTCAGCAGTAGGTTCTTGGGTGAGTGTATCTGAGGTGTGGTGTGTGGCTGCTGGTGAGTATTTGCTTCAGGTGAGGGATTGTCCGTTGGAGAGGATTGGCCTGTCTCCCAATGTTTGTGAGAGTGAGGGATTGTTTTCCAGGATAGGTTGTAGAATGTCAGTGATGTGCTAGAAAGGTTTAAGCTGGGGATTGTAGGTGATGACTAGGAGTGTTCTGTTGTTTTCCTTGTTGGGCCTGTCTTGGAGCAGATTTTATCTACTGAGCATAAAGTAACCAGTTATCTCCAGAATTTGCAGATGTATCCTGATATTTTAGACAACTACTTCCTGTTTCAAATGCTTCAGGGCTGCCTGTTACTTCCCCACTGGTCCATCTATCCATAGACAGTGCCTTCCATTCTCAGGTAGGACACTCTTGTTTTTACTAAACCTGGAACAGCTTATATTCGTGAAGGGTCTTTCCCACCAGCGATTAAGCCCTGCACTACTGTGATACCTCAGACTCACACTACGAGTACTTTTCAGACTATCTTGATACACTGGCTATGTGGTCTACGAAAGTCACCTTTTTAATTACTATTATGTTGACTAGAAGAGTGAACACTTATGACTGATATGCCACATGTTGTTTTTCATACAGAGAAGGTTTGAGTTTCACCTCAATCTGCATATCTGCATACTGATATTCTTCCCAAAAACTTGTGCTTCCAATGTGGAGAGAAGACTGGGTGTCTTGGGGTGTCAGGTGAATGCTGGAGTTCTACTTGCAACCAGTTAGAAAATCACCAAGACTAACTTTAGTGGAATGGTTGTGAGGGAAAGTAGTATCTGCCCAGAGACTCTGGCTGCATCATTCTGTTACCAATTGGCACACTCTCTCTTTCTCTCCTCCACCGTGCTCATGGCCCCCAGCATGGGGTATGAGAGCCAGGCACAAATGACCTTTACTGTGTCTCTTGAAGAAGTACCTGTAACAGACATTTATAGGAACGCTATTTGGAGTTCCATCTATTCGTTCATGAAGTATTACACATAATTTCAAGCTCCTCTGCAGATGCAGCTGATAGGCCTGCAATATTAAAAGCATCTATATCAACTGCATTCCAATGTCACCACCCCATTTCAGTACTGTTTTTCAATCATCCACATCTGGAATACACATAGGGACCAGTACTCAGAAGAAATGGAGGCTACTTATCTATAGCTGTAGATTCTTTGGTATATGTCGTCCCTAGCTGCATTCTACTATCCACCCTCCTTCCCTTTTGCTTTAGATTTTCTCTGATTCCTGGAAAGAGAAACTGGAGAGGTGTCCTACTGTACTGTCCCTTTAAACCTTCAGCTTGGAAGGAAGCTGCAAGGGTGTGGATCGATAGACACTATTTGCTACAAATTTTTCTGTTTCAGGCTCATAGCGTGCATGTATAATCATATATAGAATAGAGTTAGGGACCACGCACATCTTTGAGGACTTGCACTTACAGGTAAGTAACCTCCATTTCCCATCTGCTACCATGACATGTACTTTGGTAACATTATACAGGGTTTTTAACTTTGAATTCCCTGATATGTGGTTCAAATATCCGCCATAATGCTTTACCGAGCTTTGCACGCAATATGGTTGGTAGCTGCAGAATTTTACATGGCATCTAGCACCGATTTTTAGGCTTGGTGTAAAGAATGCCAGATGTTTGAGGGTGCAGTTCCGCTGACATAAGGAGTGAAATCCACCAGCGAAGTCTGTGGGAAAACCATTATCACTGGGGCCAGGATTTCAACCCAGGTCTCAATTTGAAATCATTTAGCTGAAATTTATTCTCATTATATATAAACTTTAAAAAATGTTCTACATAAGGTAAAAGCATGAATTATAAATATATTGATATATTAGGGAATACATTACTATTAGTAGTTCAATTTTTGTTTAGTATATTAGGACTTATATTTCATCATCTATTTAAAAGTTTACTAGCTGTGTGACTTGGATTTTCAGTCCTGCTTTTATGTTGGTGAGGTGCTGGAAAAATTATATTTGTATGAAATTGTACAAAGAATGGTTGAAGTAATCTATATTTATGCTTTTACTACATATTCTGATCATATCAGTAGCTTTCTGAAGTGTGAAATAGTCATAGGCATTTGATTAATGAATTGTATATTGTTGCTGTTCATTCATGGAATTTGCTCTTTTATTATGTTGGATGCTTCACTTAACAACAAATTTTGCTTTCCTTGTATTTGATATGTTTTTCACTAAATTATTCCTGATTGTATCCATTAATCTTCAGTCACATTTGACAAAAACAAATTACTCTGATCTTTTAAAGTTACCAGTAATTATTAGATTTTTAAGGACATAAAAGTTTTGGGGGACCCACAGATGTTCAAAGGGTTTTACATTATTGTTCAAGTAATATTATAAAGCACTACAACACCTTTAAGGTGGTACAAGGTGTAAAATTAGAATAATATTAGTATTTACATTTAGTTATTTCCTCATTGGGCATGCAGTCATGTTGCTGATCACAACTTCAGTAAGAACTTCCTTGTCCTTGCTTCCTTTTCCTTTCTCCCTTGCCCACATACTTTCCAATGAGAAAAAAATACTAGTATTGGAGGAATCCACTGTTCCACTTGTTGCAACAAGAACAATCTTTCTAGGTACGTGCAATGTAACAGAAAGATTTTGAGAAAAAGACCACATTCTTGTCTTGTGGTTCTTCTCTTAATTGGATTTATTGTGTAAATTTTACACTTTTATGAAACCAAGTCATAACGGGTAAGAGCAATATGTGTGGTTGCTGAGCATTTCCAGATAAGTTAATTAGGTGTTTTACACTATAATTATTAATCAAGACCTAGGTTATGTCACATTTTGGGAAAACAGCTCTTAAAAGAGAACCTTTATTGGTATGAATTATTAAAGTTATGTTGTGTGTGCAAAACTTTTTCAGTTAATGTATGTGTTAAAACTGTGTGGACTAACTTTTAGAACTATGGTTTACACAATACACAAGTCATGCCCCTTTGTGAATGCTACAAAGCTGTTCCTGCCATGGATGCATTTTCTCTAGTTCATAAATAGCAGAGTTTTGCCAAATGGCATATATTAACATAATATTTTCCCATCTGGAATATCCTCATGCTTTATCCAATATCTCAAATAACTTTAAGGATACAGTAATGATTTTAATGTTATTCCTATGCTGTTTCCCTGGCATTCGTTTATTTGTCTGAACAATGCAAAGTATGTCTCTTGAAGGATCTGATTAACTGTGGTTTCCTTCCCCTTGGGGGAGAGGGGAGAAAAGGTTCAAGCCTAATTCTAAATTGGCTAATTCCATTCTTCATATCTAGTTTTAGTTGGATACAGTATTCTTCTCTACATCTTGTTCTAAATAAACGTTAGTATTTGAGATTCAATTGCAGAGGTGTTTGTGCTTACTGTGTGGGAATGGGGAGGCACTTGAGTCAGTCATCCGAAACATAAATATTTATCTTGGACTGCACTGCCATGCATTTCTGAAATATACACACATGCATATATGTGGAAAGTGTATCAATCTATAATTTACTCACGTTTGTGTGTGTGTGTGTGTGTGTGTGTGTGTGTGTATACACACACACACACTGAATATATATTATATACACACTGAATATGTAATAAGCTTGCATACATAGATAATGTGCATAAAAGATGTGCATATAATTGTGTGTATGTATTATATAAATATATATGTATGCAATATTAATAAATCATGAACTTCCTTAATTTAGGGCTAACATGCCTCATTTAAAATATATAAAAATGTATCTCTAGTCATCTTTATTTTCTTGTAAGTCTGTCATGACACAGCTTCACTTATTAGACAGACTTTTGCACATTAACGTGCCTTTTCTCTTTTGAGTGAATTGTAACTTCAATATCCATGGTAGAGTCAGTGTGGGGGGGGAAAAAAAAACAACTAATGAAACTGAAGCAATGCACACAGAATATTTTAATTAATAGTGTACAACTAAGAGGCTCTTCTATTTCAGTTCCCATAACTAAGAATAATATTAAATAGAGGAAAATAGATTATGTAATTTATCTTTGTATCACAATTGTTCTTAATCTGTTTCTCTGAATAATTACTTCCTATGACTTTTCATAGCAAGTTTAAACACAGAATAGATTGGAAGTGCATTGAGTTAGACAAACTTCATAGGAGCAGATACTGAATCAATCACAAGGTGCTGCATCCCCTGACTCTGATCCAGTAAAAGCATTTAAGTATGTGCTGAATTTTATGCTTGTGACTACTACCACTGAAATAATATGTAAACATTGACATTTCCTGAACTGGAATACACTGCTCTGCACCTGGCAGATTGAGCTCCAAGCTACTTTTTAAATCAAATTTTTTTTTTTTAAGAAGACCCTTTTTTTAATGCAGGAAATAGCTGATTAGTGAGTCAGTGTATGAAGACTTGCATCTGAGTTCCCTGCTTTCCCTTCCTGGCTCCACTCCCCTGCCCCTCAGTACTTTCAATGGAAGGGCCCAAGTCTTCTGATTATATTTTAGAGGAACACTTCCATTTAAGGCTGTACCAAGAAGCTTAACACAATCTATCACTATAATCAAAATGTGATCTAAGCTCTAAGAGCCAGGAAGTTGTGAGTGCTAAATTGGCTGTTACAAATTCATTCTTTGGCTTTGGGCATCTCTCTACCTTAGAGATAAAATGAGTAATTACAATAGTCAACATGATATTATGCAAATTAGTTTGTGAATGTTGCAAAGCTTTTGCAGAGTTTTATTCTTCAGAGAGCCATCTTTTTGTTAATAAGAATATTATGTGGTTGTACTGTGACTACTGACTCTAATTGGGCTTTCACCAAAAAGATCAGCAGTCATTGGATGTTCTGTGAATGCCGGTGAAAATAACTTAAGATCAGAGGCTAAAATGGAGAAAGCGCAAGCTACAAATTACTTGGACAAGTCTTCAAGTCATTAGGGTCTGATAAAATACATCCTAGAGCTGACAGAAGAGAGATCTGAGGAAATTAATGATATATTCAAAAAGTTATGGAAGATGGTAGATATTCCAGAGAACTGGAAAAGTGGCAAATATAGTACCTATCTATAAAAAGGGAACTAAAGACAACTCTGAGAATTAATTACAGATTAGTCAGTTTAACTTCAGTACCTGGAAAGATAACGGAGCAAATAATTAAGCAGTCAATTTGCCAACACCTAGAAGATATTAAGATGTGACATTCAGTATGGACTTGTCAAGAACAAAGCATGCCAACATGATAGCTTTTTATTGATAGGGTAACAAGCATTGTGAATTGGGGGGAAATGGTATATCTTGACTTCAGTAAGGCTTTTGGTACTGTTGCCTGACTTCAAACAAACTAGGAAAATACAACCTAGATGGAGCTACTATAATATGGGTGAGGAACCTTTCTTTTATCAGGAGCTACTGACTCTCAGAAAATATCGTTCGTGGGCCACATAGAGTCCTGCGGTGGGGAGGGGAGGCTCAAGATGGGACCACAAATGAGGGCTTCAGGTTTCAGGAAAGAGCTCTGGGCTGGGGTAGTGTAGCCTGAGAGAATTATAGTGGAATTTAGGTGGTAAGGCTCGCCAATCTGACCAGAGATTCTAAGTTCATATTCTCTATCCCAGGTTACAAGTGGGTAGAACCATAAGATTCCCCCTCGTGAGGATCTGCAGACGATTGACAGTCACACTTCAGATCAGGAAATGCAATCAAAATCAATTTTATTGCCACAGGAATAACTATCACAAAGACTATGGCACTGAGCACATAGATTAATTGAATTTCTTCTGTAGATGGCATTAACAAAACCAAACTAAACTTATTTAAGTATACAGATTCTAATTATCTAACAGCATTTCATACTCACAGGATCTTAGTCTCGCCAAAGGCTGGGCGTGGAAGGACCAGCCTCCCTTTGCCCGAAAGGCCTTGGTGCCCATGGAATATGAGATACTTAGAATCAAAACTTAAAGAAAATAAAAGAAGCAAGATAGAAATATAAAGATAGAATAGAGAGAAGTATTTGGTTTCTGACCTTGAGAGAAAACAGGTTACACTCTGGAGCAGGCTCTGTCAACGACAGCCGCAGCAGCCTCGACTTCCCTAATCCCTGGGCCTATTTCTCTTTTGGCGCCAAAATATCCTTACCCAAAGTTGGGCCTAGTACCCTAAGATTTCTGTGGGTGGCTATAACTGATTGGAAGAGATGTGGGGGTTGTCTATGACTCTGCATAGGAAAAGAGTGATGTCTTCTTGGACCAATTCCCAGAACAGAGAAAAAGTGCAGAATCATTGCAGCTAGGTGCAAGAAATCTGGCGCTTTAGTTTTGTAGTATGAAAAGTCAGATGGTGGGAGTTTGTAGATTTTGCTATTTTTTCTGATCAAAATTGAGTAATGGTCTCCCAAATACTGTCAAACTAACCGCAAAGGCCTTTATACAATACATATATTGGAAAATAAGAAAAATAAAAGAAATAAATGTTAACTGCTACTTATCACACTACTCTTGTTGAAGCTGGGTCATACAAGATGGATTGGATCCTGTAGACATCTTGCATTACTATCGTAGTATTAAAATATAAAATAGGATAGGAAAAACATATATCTTAGTAGGCTACTTCAGGGAGTTGAGGTATAGAAGGGGAGTGAGGGCTCGGCAAGGAGGTGTGGGGTTTGGTTTGCAGGAGGGGGCTCTGTGCTTGTACTACAGGAGTAGGTTCAGGATTGGGGCAGGGAGTTAGTGTGGGAGGGGCTTCCAACTTGGGTCAGGAGCATGGGCTCTGGCCAGGCAGTACTTACCTGAGGCAACTCTTGGTTGTTAGTGCAGCATAGCTAATGCAGACTTCCTTCCAGTGTTGGCTCTGCACTGCTCCCAGAAGCAGCCACTATGTCTGGCCCCTAGGCAGCGATGCTAACAGGCAGCTCTGCATAATGTGTGCCACCTATGGCTGCAGGCACTGCCCCTATTGCTCCCATTGATCAAACTTCCCTGATTGACCCTGCACATATGTTCTCCACTCCTGTACTACAAGGTTAGTGCATAACTGGATGGAAAACAGTGGTTCACAGTCAAGCTAGAAGGGCATATCAAGTGGGATTCTGCAGGAATTGATTCTGGGTCTGATTTTATTGAGTGTTTTCATCAGTGATTTAGATAATGGCATAGAGAGTACACTTATAAAATTTTTAGATAATACCGGGGATGGAGGGGTTGCAAGGGCTTTAAGGATATGATTAAAATGATCTGGACAAATTGGAGAAGTATTGTGAAGTAAATAGGTTGACATTCAGTAAAGACAAATGCATAGTACTCCACTTTAGGAAGAAACAGTCAGTTGCACATGGACAAAATGAGAAATGACTGCCTAGGGAGGCGTACTGTGGACAGGGATTTAGGGGTCATAGTGAACTACAAGCCAAATGAGTACAGTGTAGCACGTGTGTGTGCGTGCATGCGTGCACGCACACACACAGAGCAAACATCATTCTGGGATGTAGTAGCAAGACACAAGAAGTAATTCTTACTGTCTACTCTGGGGCTGATTAGGTTTCAGTTGGAGGATTGTGTCCAGGTCTGGGTGCCAGATTTCAGAAAGGACATGGACAAATTAGAGAAGAGCCAGAGAAGAGCAACAAAAATGATCAAAGGTCTAGAAAACATGACCTATGAGGCAAGATGGGAAAAAAATTGGGCATGTTTAGTCTGGAGAAAAGATGACTGGATGGCCTGGGGGACATGATAATTTTCAAGTACATTAAAAGGTTGTTGCAAGGAGAGAGGAGAATGGTTTTGTTTAACCACAGAAGATTGGACAAGAAACAATGGGTTTAAATAACAGGAAGGGCAGTGTAGGTTGGATACTAGGAAAATCTTCTTAATTGTCTGAGTGGTTAAGCACTGGGATAAATTGCCTAGGTAGGCTGTGGAATCTCTGTTTGTTGGAGATTTTTTTAAGTGCAGGTTCCATGTCAGGGGATAATACTTATTTCTGCCATGAGTGCTCAGGACTGAAATAGGTAATCTCTTGAGGTCCTTTCCAGACCTCATTCTAATTCATTCATAGAAGCCCTTCTACCTTGCGTAAAACTCCCTAGCTGCTTAGGTTCTATGTGCTGTAATATCTTTTGACTGTGATATGTCCAGATTTTAATGTGCCTCTTTTTAAGAGTTCTGTTTTTGACTTTTCCCCTAGGAAAAGACTATAGTCTTTTTCATTACAATATAGACAGTGCACTGCACTTGGAATACAAATTTATCTGTGTTCAGAGTAATTTTTCATGTGATTGTCTCTACCCTAGAGAAATATCTTTAATGAATTACATACAAATTGAGTAATTTAAGAAGTTAATTTGGTTTTCTGGTTACACAGGACTAAAAACAGCTCTTGTAGAAAGAGATGATTTCTCATCAGGGACCAGCAGCAGGAGCACTAAATTGATCCACGGTGGAGTGAGATATCTTCAG
Organism: Pelochelys cantorii; assembly: GCA_032595735.1. Lineage (NCBI taxonomy): Eukaryota > Metazoa > Chordata > Testudines > Trionychidae > Pelochelys > Pelochelys cantorii. The sequence continues at coordinate 32,368,404 of CM064332.1, forward strand.
AAGGCCATCATGAAGTTGGATTTTGAGCAGGTAATTGTTTATGCTGGCTGTTAAGCAAAAATTACCAGTAGACTCTTTTTTTTTTTTTCCTCCTCCCAATTAAATCTGTGTTCTCATTTTAAGGTTTTTAGTACCTTTTTTTTTTTTTTTTTTTGAATACCAGAGACACTGTGCATACAGAATAGTTTGCTCAAGGAATTCTGCTAGAATATTTTTGGGGAAACTTTCAATGCCATATCTTGCTAGTGTAGCATATTTACAGGGAATCTGAGAATAGTATCTTATGGACTGTACATAATGTGGTGGGGAGAGATTTCCTTTTGTACACTGATAGGAATTGTGTGTTTTGTTTTGTTTGTTTTAAAAGAGTTCTGGGAAAGAGAATATAGTAACTGAGTGGTACATATTCATTGATAGATTTCTAATATTGGTATTCCCATGCATAATGTGTTGGAAGATGGGAGAATCCTCTACATTTGGGAAAACCCCAAGCTTGCCTTCCCTTCCTCCTGTGAAACGAGATTTAAAGCTACCTGAAAAATCTTAAAGATAGTAGAATACTGTACACTGGAATTATTTCTTGTTTGCCGCTCATATTTACTGATAGGACATTTCATTTTAAGGAGCTGATCAGAAGTGGTTTCTTGGATATCTTCAAAGATGGGAAGAATTTCCTATCTTGTTGAGTGCCACTAGCTTCTAGTAAAATGGAATACCATTTTTTAGGTCCTTTAATTAGAGCTGATAATAATTAGACTGACCTGACATAGCACTAAAATGCCTAGTGGAATTTGCTCTGCACTCACAAGTTAATAATTTTGCATTTCTGATTTGAGGGGGTTCCCAATGTATTTTTTCATACCATGGTGTCATTGTGCAATTGAAAGAGTAGAAAAGAATGTAATAATTGTAAGCTAGCACAGAGGGGGTATTTTGTATGGTTTATGGATTGACAGGCTGAACAGTTTTAATGTTGAATATTTGTGATCCATTAACAAGGAGTTAAAGGTCCTGAATTGCTTGCTTTTTTGTTTTCTTTTTAGTACAAGATGGTAAAAGAAGCACTTCATGAGCGTGCCAACTTGCTTGAAATTGCTCCTCATTTGTCTGGTCCTTTGCCTATAATGCTTCCTGTTTATAAGTAAGTACCCTGATACTCCTTCTGCTTTAATTTCTTACCTCCTTGCTTTTGAGAATGAACTAAATGCTGTTTTCTTTGCTGTTCTTAATTTGTCACAAGCTTTATCTTTTCAGAGGTGAGAATTTGTTGCTGTATTATAGAAACGTGAAGTTTATGTACAGCACTGTCCACTAGCACTATTTCAGTTAGCTATCCTGCAGTATTCCTCAGATTCAAAATTCTTTCAGTGGAGTTTTACCTTGGAGAACTCTTGCACAGTTTAACTTTTAAATGATTCCATTTGGGAAGGACAAAGAGAAAAGTGTGTTTTATTTTACTTTGTCCCTTCCCACATCTTGCTAGGATGGGGAGAGATGGAGGAACAGTCACTTCCAGCTGCTATTTCCTATCCTTCCCTTTTACTCCCCCTTGCCAGTCTCTAGGGCCTCCTCAATAGAGTGACATTCACTCCTACATCCCGTCATTGCCAGGGCCCATCAATGACATTTGGAGTTGTTGTGCAGTGATCAGAGGCATCTCCGTCAGAGCAAAGGAAAGTGCTTTCATCGCAGGAGTTGAGTTGCTTTTCCCTGGCATTGGCATAGGAATAAGGTTAGGACCTGAACTCAAGGACCTTCAGCTCTCCTACACAGACAACTGTAATCCATTTTTTTTTCAACTGCTTCCTCTCTAAACCACTTTTCCCACTTGAGTTTAGGGAGAGACCAGAAACCTCATTTGGCCTTGCGCTTCTAAAACAGTGAAGACCTTAGTCCTGCAAAAACATATGCATTATGAATAGATTCACTGAAGCCAACAGGACTAGTTGCCAAAGTAAAGTGTGTGTCTAAGTACTGGGCTCCACAACAAACTGTTAAGTCTGCATAAATACATTTCTTTGGAGTGTGGAAAGTCCTGGTTTCTGAGCTCTCAGTGCATGCAGTAAGTTCTTTTTTTCCTTCCTAAAGATTCTCACACCCCTGTTGAATACATTCTGTACCTTCCCCTAGTTTGAGAACCACTGCACTATAGGATAATAATAGAAGGGTCCTCAAGAAGTTCTCAAGGTCCTGGCCTTAGCATGAGGGAGGGCTGGACAAGTGAACCTAGACCATCCCTGACAGGTGTTTGTCCATCCTGTCCAATTCCACAACCTCTCTCATTGTTTGAATGTTTTTCCTAATATCTGACCTAATTCTCCCTTGCTGAAGATTAAGCCCGTTACTACTACTTCTACCTTCAGTGGATGTGGAGAACAGTTGATCATTGTCCTCTTTTATAACAGTCCTTAACATAGATGAAAACTGTTTTCATGTTGCTCCTGAGTCATTTTTTCAAGAGTAGGTATGTCCTGGTTTTTTGTCAGGTTTTCTAAATCTTCTATCATTTTTGTTGCTCTCCTCTGAACTGTCTTCATTATGTCCACATCTTTCCTAAAGTGTGGTGCCCATAATCATACACAGTACTCCAACTGAGGCCTTATCATGGCTGAGTAGAGCAGAACAACAGTTTAGTTAATACACCTCAGAATGACATTAGCAATTTTTTTGCAATTGCATCACATTGACTCATATGGTTTTGTGATCCAGTGTACCCATGGAATCTTTTTCTTCAATACTTCAATACTACAACCAAACCTGTTGTTCCTCAATTTGTAGCTGTACACTTAATTTTTTCCTTTCTAAATGAAGTATTTTCTGCTTTTTAATATTGAATTTCATCTTCTTAATATATGAATTTCAGACCAATTCTCCTATTTGTGAAGGTCATTTGAAATTCTAATTCTGTCCTCCAAAGTGCATGCAACCCATCCCAGCTTGGTGTCATCTGCACATTTTATAAGTATACTCTCCACTCCATTATCCATCTCATTAGTGAAAATATTGAAGAGTAATATAATCAGAATAATAGACCCAGAAATGGCCCCTGCAGGACTCCACTAGATAAACTCTGTCAGTTGGACAGCAAACCACTGATAACTACTCCTTGGATACAGTGTTTGTCAGTTGTGTACCCAACTGTTAGTAATTTAGTCTCGACTGCATTTCCCTGGTTTGCTTATGAGACTGTCACATGGGACTGTGTCAAAAGCCATGCTAACATTAAGGTACATCACAACTCCTGCTTCCTCCTATCCACTAGGCCATAAATTTTGTCAAAGAAGGAAATTTGGTTTGGCATGATTTGTTCTTGAAAAATCCATGCTTGCTATTCTTTGCAACCCTCCTAACCTCTAGGTGCTTACAAACCGATTTGTTTAATTTGTTCTAGTATCTTTCCAGTTACTGAAAGTTAAGATTACTGGTCTATAATTCCCTTGGTCCTCTTTGTTTTGCTTTTAAAGATAAGTAGTATGTTTGCCCTGTCTAGTCTTCTGGGACCTTACCCATCCTCTGAGTTTTCAAAGATGAAGTTCTATGGGCCTGGGCAAGTAATTCTGTCTCTTTGCTTTTGTTTCCTCATATTGAAAACCAGGCTAATACCTGAGATGTAGTTTGGATTCCTCAAAGTATGCTTGTAAAACTTTGAAGACAAAAAAGCCCTGTGTAAATGGCAAACTTGGATGCAGAATAGAAATTCATAACAATATTAACGCTAATTACAACTAACGTTACCATATATAATGAGGTGTTTTTGTCCCTTTCTCAGTTGAAATCTTTTTATTCCTCAGATGGTGGCAGCTGCCATACTACTGGGTGGGAATAAAACTATATGATCTTGTAGCTGGAAGTCAGTGTCTGAAAAGCAGCTATGTGCTCAGCAAGTCAAGAGCCTTGGAACTCTTTCCAATGCTACAGAAAGACAGACTTGTAGGAGCTATTGTCTACTATGATGGTATGTTTCCTTTCCATGTTTCCCTTTTTAATCTCTCTATGTTTGACATTATGTTTAATGTAAAGAACGTAACAAATATGATGTATCTATGTACATAAAGTATTTTATAGTAAAATGTGTTTTGAGGGAATCTACCTTGCATCTTACATAATTTCCATTGTCTAAATGGACACATAGGACTAAACTAGTTTAATTGGCTCACACATTTGTTTAGTTTAGTTTTAGTTTAGTTTCCTGATATACTGTCCTGAACGTAGGAGAAAAAAATCTGTTTTTGCTCTGCTAGCGAGTAGATACAGCAAAATATGTTGCAATATCTTCATGTTCTAATGATTTCCTATTACATAGCTGTGTAATATTAGAGAACCTCCTTCTGTACTGGATCAGTGTAAAACAGCCTATACAAGTATGGTATTTGAAGTGCTCTGTTCCAACCCACCCCCAGTAAGCCTCAAACAAGTGTTTCCTATTCAAATAATATGCCAAATTGTATTAGGCTTCTGAATCATGTGCTTACTTGAGAAGTAAGTGTTCAGAGATGTTCTCAAGTCAAGACCCTCTTTTTAGAGTTTCCTATAAAAAATTAAAGGGATCTCTGAACACATTTACCAAAATAGTCCATGTCAAGGAAACAGATGATGATATTGATAATCTTAAATGGCTCACTATATGGTATTTATATTAAAAGAATTCACACCTGTCTTGATCATTTGACTTCCCATTTGTGATTCTCATTTTTGAGTTGGGTTTGGCCCATCAATCACTTCTTGCTTGCACCCCCCTCTGCTATTTAAATTGTTCGATCTGTAGAGAGACCTTGCATTGCAAATATCTTCAAATAGCATAAGCAGCTCGGCGGTTGGGGTGGCTTTTACTGGAAACCTATATATTCAAGGGGTTATAAAGTTATAGGGGAAAAAAAAAACCCTAAACAGTAATATGTCACCAGGACCAGATGATATTCACCCAAGAGTTCTGAAAGAACGGAAATGTGAAATTGTGTAACTACTAACTCTGGTTTGTAACTGATGCTTTAAATCGTTTTCTGTACCAAATGACTGGAGGATAGCCAATGTGACACACGCTTTTTAAAAGAGCTCTAAAGGTGATCCTGGCAATTACAGGCTGGTAACTTCAGAACCTGGTAAATTAGATAAACAACATTAAAGAACAGAATTGTTGAAGACATAGATGAACATAATTTGTTGGGGACTCTTCAACTGCAGGATATTAAGAATTTCAAAGAAAAAAGACCCAAACCTCCTTACTTGATTTAGTGAATGATGAAGAGTATGGGTACAGCATGCAGGACAGAGTGCAGAGACCCATAGCACCTTTGGAACCTCAGCAGCTGGGTCTGGCTTAAACATTTCTGGAGAAGAGATTGCATTTGTTCCCTAGAGACATGAATCTGTCCATAGAAATGCTGACATGTGAGTCTGAAGCCAATCTATTTTATAGAGGAAAAGGCTTTTCATAACATGAAAAATAGGATTCTCATTCCAAATGAAGGCAGCCAGTATGTACCAAATTGTCCATTTCTTGAAATGAGGCTTTGTGAAGGTATTTTTTCTTATTGAGCATGATCTCTCCAATTCTTATGGAGTATGAGTTCTGTCTCTGTCTATCATCACAGACATCAGAAAGCTCATGCTCCACCAGATCTTCATATCATTAGTTTATAGTGGCATTGGTAATCTCCTCAGCCACTGAAGATGGCCTTCATGGAGTTGGAGATGCCACAGCAGAGCTCCCAAGAAAAGAAGTCCTTAACAGAAATTTTCTTTCACTTGTCAAATTGTAAGGAAGGAAGTTCCACAGTACAATCAATATACCTGCTAGAAATTAATAATTTCTTTGGCATTAACTACCTAATAATTACCTAGATTCCAGAATGTTACCTTCCTTTTTGTTAATTGTGAGATGCTTGAGTTTGGCTGAAACCGCTACATCGCCGCATACCCTAAACTTATTTAAATGTGTCTTCAAGGCATTCTGAGCTGCATCTGTGTCCAGAATGAGATATAATTACACGTACATTCAGTTTAATGTAAACCAAACCATATTCAAACTAAAAAAAAAAAAAATGCCCAGCAAAAATTGCATTAAAAAAACTGTTGTGAGTCATGCACAATCTTAAAAGCCAGGAAATTCACAGCTCAAATTGTACTTCAACATCTAGACACAGCAGGGTGTCCACTTATCTGCTTTCTAGATGCACCCCGTCGTGTCTCCATGCTAAAGGACAGTTTTATCTATGAATTTCTTTGCTTTTGCATCGGACCCTTAGTGTTCTTTTGTTGTAGATTTTATTGGGTGATTATATAAATTGAGACAATTCTTTTTTCTGTTAGAGGTAAGAGTGCTTTATGCAAAGATTTTCTTAGGCCTCATGGGCAGCTTGGCAGTCTTATGATACCAAGATGTATTCAAATCAGTTATGGAGAAACTACACATCCCTTGTAGGGATGGAGGTATCATGTTTAGAAGAAATATGTTAAATACTTGCTTATCAGTAGTGGTGGATCTGTAATTAATTTTTTACCTGAATATATAGTTGATTATTTTCATCTAGCACAATGAAAGTTCATCACCTAATATTTGTCTTTTCCTTTTTGAGAATTAAACTAGTCAACACTTATCAACAGAGAAATTTGGAAAGGAAAAATAGGGATATTTTGCCTAACTCAATTGAAATGCATTGGATATAGAGAGGCATATTGTGACAAAATAGCAAGGATAATTAGAGGTTGTCCTTCTTGAGTGGGGTCAGCTATTATAAATGTGTGTATATATTAATATATAATAATTTTCATAATCAGGAGTAATAGGAAATTGTGGAAAGGAAAAAAATGATTTTTTCCCCTCGTCTGATTTTAAGATTCAGCAGATAGAGGTGGTCTTCTATGAAAGGACTGTTGGCAGCTATATTGTCTAGGAATATCTCCATCAGTTTGATAATATTAAGGCAATGTTTGTTGTAGGCATATGTACGTGCTCAGAGCAATAATTCACTGGAGTTAAGGGACCTCACTAAGCTAGGAGGAGAGGTAGATACATTGGAGGGCAGGGATAGGGTCCAGAGTGACCTTGACAGATTAGGTGATTGGGCCAAAAGAAATCTGATGAGTTTCAACAAGGACAAGTGCAGAGTCCTGCACTTGCGACGGAAGAATCCAAAGCATTGTTACAGACTGGGGGCCGACTGGCTAAGTAGCAGTTCGGCAGAAAAAGACCTTGGGATTACAGTGGATGAGAAGCTGGATATGTGTCAACAGTGTGCCCTTGTAGCCAAGAAGGTGAAGGGAATACTAGGTTGCATTAGGAGGAGCATTGCCAGCAGATCTAGAGAAGTGATTATTCCCCTTTATTTGGTACTGGTGAGGCCACATCTGGAGTACTGTGTCCAGTTCTGGGCCCCTCATGACAGAAGGGATTTGGATGCATTGGAGAGGGTCTAGTGGAGGGCAACCAAAATGATTAGGGGGCTAGAGCACATGACCTACAAGGAGAGACTGAGGGATTTGGGCTCATTTAGTCTGCAGAAGAGAAGTGGGAGGGGGGATTTGATAGCAGCCTTCAACTTACTGAAGGGAGGTTCCAAAGAGGCTAAAGAAAGGCTGTTCTCTGTAGTGGTGGATGGCAGAACAAGGAGCAGTGGTCTCAAGTTACAGTGGGGGAGGTCTAGGTTGGATATTAGTAAAACCTATTTCACTAGGAGGGTGGTGAAGCACTGGAATCGGTTAGCTAGGGAGATGGTGGAATCTCCATCCCTAGAGGTTTTTAAGTCTTGGCTTGACAAAGCCCTGGCTGGGATGATTTAGTCCTGGGATTGGTTCTGCTTTGGGTAGGGGGCTGGATTTGAAGACCTCCTGAGGTCTCTTCCAGCCCTATGATTCTATGTTTCTATGACTGCATATTATAATTCATAGCAAGCCTTACTGGGAAGCTACAAATCAGTATTTGTACAGTGACCTTGTGTCGTACTTCGGTGTTCTGTACCTCGGTACCTTCAGTGATCTGAACTGTCAGTGTCAGCGTCATCTGGTCAGGGTCATCCTGGCGCGCTCCTGACAGGACCTCTACTCCGTCAGCGATGTTAAACTTTCAGCTGCGTGCGTAACAATCGGTACTCCCTTTATCTAGAGTGTTAGACCCTGTGCACTTGGGTCAACACAGGAGATCTTTGAGAGGCCCCGGAAACGACAGATGCAGGCAAGGTTTGAAATCAGTCGAGCAGGTTGATTGTCAAATGCGAAGCTCTACCAGTTGGTAACAGAGATCAGTACAATGTTTCACCACTGGTCACTATGGCCCGCGTTGACAAGGTACCAACACTGGGAAGGCCTATTGCCATATAAAATATATTAACAGCAGTTAGTCATAGTTAAGCTACTGTGCATTTTGTAAGTTTAGGCAATGACACCTGCCGTTCAGGCGCCTAGTGTGCCCCCCCACCCAAGGTCGGCTTGAGAGCACCCTTTGCGGTGTCCTTTTATAGACGGGTATAAACAACTTACATCACTTTTTTACATACCAGGTTACCACCCTCTGTTGCCTAGTTACCACCCCTTACCTTACAGAAGGGGGGCTTACTTACTATCCTTCATGCTGTCAATCTCGACCCGTTCCTGAACCTAGGTCGGTATGTACATTAGTTTTTGGGGAGTCTTTGTACCAAGACATTTCTTATTAAGATGTTCTGCTACTCCCCTTTGGCTTACAGTCTGTACCCAGTGCCTCCCTGTGTCCTTCCATGCTCAACCTAACTTACACAATTATCAGGAGGGCCTCTTTCTTGGCTCCTGTGTTACTGAACCAAAGTCTTGCTCACTAGATTGCAGGCCTGTTGCTGTTTTCATGTTACAGGCCTCTATTTAGGTCTGCTGACTCCATGTTACTGACCCCCAATTTACTACACCTTGTACTCTGATGTATCAGTTTATTATTAAGTACTTATCACATAGCATTTTAGCACGAGTAACCAGAATTAAAATAACCAGTTCTTTAAAAAACAAAACAAAAAAAAAACCACACACACAACAACAATGTATATGGAAACTCAGTGCTTTGACTGCCCATCAACCTTCACTGCTCATGCTTATTCTGTTTCAGTATAATTGCAGGTATTTAGCTCACCTTTGGTAAGACTTTCCCTTGCAGTGATAAATGTGTGTAGAGCATGGGTTCCCAAACTGGGGGGCGTGCCCCTCTGGGGGGTGGGGGGGGGTGAAGAACTTCCGGGGTGTGTGTGAGGCGACCCAGCCCCCCCCCATCAATCCCACCCCAAGTTTTGCTGCTATTTTTTGGGGGGGGCATGAGGGTTTCTCAAAAATCAAAAAGGGGGCGTGATGCCGAAAAGTTTGGGAACCACTGGTGTAGAGGAACAAGGATTCATAAGCCAACTCCCTCCTCAACTTCTCTGGCAAATGTGGGCACAGAGGGACACCAGGGTCTGTGGGGTCATTGTCCAGGGAGAATGAGTGGGTTAGGAATGGACAGACATTGTTGTATGTATAAGAAGTGGAGCCTTTGCTAATTGCAAGTTACTCCTCTCATCCCAAGAGGAAAAGATGGGAAATTGACAATTCTTCAAAGGCGCACGTGCTGGGAGCGGGAGGGAAGCACAGTTATGAGCCACCCCATACTTAAGAGATTGAGCAAAAGCACAATCTAGTCTCTAAGGGTATGTCTACACTGCAAAGTTAATTTGAAATAACAGCCGTTATTTCGAATTAATTTTAATAGCATCTATACATGCAAACCTCTATTTCAAAATTAATTCGAAATAGCGGCACGCTTAATTCGAATTTGGTAAACCTCATTCTATGAGGAGTAATGCCAAATTCGAAATAGCTATTTCAGATTAAGTGCTGTGTAGACACTTAATTCGAAATAGGGGGCCTCCAGCCCTTCCCAGGGAACCCTGGTGGCTCCTCTGGGCACAACCAGGAAAACTTACTCTCCTCTCCCCCAGCCCCGGAGCCATTAAAGGGGTAGACCCTGGCCACAGTGCCTGTGCCAGCTCCAAGCCTGCCAGCCCAGAGCCAGCAGTGGCCACCGGGGCTCCTGACCCAGTGGCCCCAAAACAGGAGCCAGCAAGCCACTGGCAGCCAGCCCTCCACTGCTCCCCAGGAGCAGTCTGCCAGCTCCCAGGAGCCTGACAGGCGCCGGAGAAGGCGGGCGCCTTCCTGGTCCAGGGTGGAGATCATGGACCTTATTCAGGTTTGGGGGGGATGCCCCCAATGTCCATGATCTCCGCACTAGACGGAGGAATGCGGCCATCTATGGCAGGATAGCTGCCAGCCTGGCCACCAAAGGCCACATGCGAACCCAGGAGCAGGTTTGCATGAAAATCAAGTTGGTCCAGCGAGACCCCCAACCCTGGGCCCTGAGCTTCCCCTCCCACTTCTTCCCCTTGCTTCCCCCTTCCAGCTCCCTTCTCCCAGGTTTCCCCCTCCCCTCTCCCACCCTCTCTCTTCCCCTCTCCCACCTCCTTTTCCCAGTCTCCCCAGAGGTTCATCTCCTTCCGCCCCCCCCCCCAGTTTTGTTCAATAAACCTGGTTCCTATTTTTGAACATACGTGTCTTTTGTTTGACATCAGCAAGGGGGGCTAGGGAGGGGTAAGTGGAAGGATGTGAGGGAGGAATGGGGCATAAGCCCCCGGTGGGGAGGACCGGGGTGGCTCTGAGGGCTCCTCGGGGTGGATGCTCTCCCGCAGGGCCTCCTGGATCCTGACAGCCCCCCAATGGACCCCCCGGATGGCAGCCTGCAGCAAGTGCAGCCGGGCTGATGGCAACAACCCCACGGGACGCACCGGCGTGCCCAGGGGCAGCTCTGGCTCCATGTGGCCGAGTGCTGCGGTGTCCCGAGTGCAGGCACTCAGGGCACTCCAAGACAGGACTGCTTTGCTGTCCCTCATCGAGGTAGACAAGCAAGCGGGGAACCCTGAGAACTGTCTGTCCAGGGTGGGGGTAGGGTCCCTTTAAGCACGGAGCTCAGTTAGCCTCAGGCAGCAGCCCCACACACTAAGTCCTAACCTGGTGCCCTGCTGGCACTGGTTCTGGCCAGCCTTAGCTTCGGTTCAGGGTCCACTCAGTGTGGACGCACTATTTCGAAATAGCAAAACGCTATTTTGAAATAGGTTTTGTGTGTAGATGCATTAATTCGAATTAGCTTAATTCGAATTAACGCTATAGTGTAGACGTACCCTCATATAGGTGTCACTGCTTAAAATATAGTCCTTCTGTTTTACGTAGCGTACTTGGATTTTATTTTTCATCATAGTAATTCAGAATGACTAAAAGCCATGTAGATTTTTAAAAACAGTACAAATGGTTAGCTTTCTCCTTGATTCATTCTTTGCTAAAATAAAGGTTGTGGGTGTTGCTAGTGTGAGTTATATTGTGATATTGAATCCAGGACAGCGATTATCTTAACTAACTAAGGCCTTGAACCTGCAGTGTGAGTCGCACCACCAGAGCCTTCCTCTGAACTACCATGGGTTTGGCCAAGTTTCTCACAGTCCCGTGAAGTTTGTTTACAGCGTCCTGTGCTGACTCTGTGTTCTGTGCTGTTGTTAAGCTCTAATTTACCTCTAACTTTCTTTTAGGAGCCCAGCAAGCAGAAGTATTGGTAATGCCAGTAAGCAAGAGCAAGGTTTTTATGACTTATTTCCTTTTGCCAATATAATAAAACTTTGTAATGACACTAACGCTTTATGAAGAGACTGGTAATTCTTCGCTGGGTCTTGTATAAGGTGTATCAAGTAGGGATGTTATGTATCAGTTAATTAACTAATCAAGTAGTCTATGGAATTTCCATTGACTATTCGATTAGTTGAGGGTGGGGGGCACTCCTGCTGTGGGGCTATGTCTAGACTGCAGGCTTCTTTCGGAAGAAGCTTTTCTGGAAGAGATCATCCAAAAAAACTTCCGAAAGAGAGCGTCCACACTGCCAATGCGCATCAAAAAAGCAATCTGCTTTTTCCACAGCATCCACACTGAATGGACGCTATCTTGCATGTAAGCTGTGATTACTATGGGCGGAATGGCCACCAGGGCACCTGTGCTTTTTGCTCTTTCCTCTTCCTTCAAAAGAACTCCCTCTTTCCTGTCCACACACGCCTTTTTCCGAAAGAGCTCTTTTGGAAAAAGTCTTCTTCCTTGTAGAAAGAGGTTTACCAATGTCAGAAAACCTCCACAGTTCTTTTGGGTTTTTTTCAAAAGAACACGATTGCAGTGTGGACACAAGTGAGGTTTTTTCAGAAAAACAGCTGTTTTTCCAAAAAAACTCTGTAGTGAGGACATACCCTTTCTCTTCACTTTAAATGTAGTAAGAGCAGCATTTAAAGTGCAGAATCTCAGAGGTCCTGGGGCTGGCGCAAACCAGGACTGTTCAGTCCTGGTTCACGCCGCCCTCGGGAGCTAACCCCACTGTGGCTCTGTGCTTTAACACTGTTCAGTCCCACCGGGCTTTTAGTACATTTAAAGTGTAGAGTAGCAGTGCTCCTGGGGGCGGCACAAGCTGGGACTGTTCAGTCCCTGGGACTGCTGTGGCTCTGTGTCCCCCACCCCCTGCACCACAGCTTAAAAGCTGGTTCCCCCCAGCACTGGCTCCTGCTCCCTCCCCTTGCTGCCTTTGATATGGAGGCGAGGGGGGAGGGAGCGACTAGTCAAGTAGTCACTTACGTCCTGAGTATCGAGTACAGTCCTACATTTATTAAGCAGTATTGCAAGTGCTGTTCCATTTATTCGCCTTAGTGAAATACAAATAGAGACCCACTTGTTACAATATTGACCTCTCTTCGTTTGATAAATTCTCTGTTTCATCACCTGTCAGGTCCAGTGGGGTGGGACTGGAGAGGTTCAACCTGTAATAAACTTTTACAGATGATCCAACCTACAAAGAGTTAATTTAATGGCCCAGTCCAACCAATATTTAAAAACAAAATATTCTGTTGGAGCTAAAGATTGTGATAACTACATTTTTTTTCCTTTAAAAGAAAATTATTGAAATAAAAAAAAAATCTAGTAGCCTACTGGCTTAAAGGTATTGTTGACAAATGGTTTTTTGAAAGTTTCTTTGTTATGTCTGGATTTGAAGAATTTTTTTTTTCTTTTTAGGGCTAGCAAGCATATCTACTTAAGCTTAAAAAATAAGGCAGAATTCTGGCCCTACTGATGATAATATATGGAGATATACCTATCTCATAGAACTGGAAGAGACCTTGAGAGGTCATCGAGTCTGGTCCCCTGCCCTCATGGCAGGACCAAGTATCATCCCTGACAGATTTGCCCCAGATCCCTAAATGGCCCCCTCAAGGATTGAGTTTACAACCCTGGGTTTAGCAGGCTAGTGCTCAAACCACTGAGCTATCCCTCATTCTTTCAGGAATGTAGGTTCTTTCAAAAAAGGGGTTGTGTTTTTTTGAAAACTGCGTCTAGACTGCACTTTCACTTTCGAAAACCCCTTTTTCCAAAAAGCGCTCAGAAGCGAATATGCAAATGAAGCACAGGATATTTAAATCTGTGTTTCATTTGCACTTTCAATTTGCTTCATTTACATTCGTCTTTCGAAAGAGGAATGTAGTCTAGACATAGCCCAAGTGTAGATAGGGCAGGTTATATTTTAACACTTGTTAGCTAGCTGACTGTGAACCTTAGGCTGTGCCTTACAGTTTATCATCTTGACCAGTTCAGTTGTACACTCTCTGTACTAGATTGAAAGCATGCTAGCTAATGTATTGTTGAAAATACACCTTTCCTAACCTAGATAAGCCTGAGTCTTGGAGGAAAGGTAGGAGAACAACCAATACACACGTTAGATAATGGCACTAACACTTAAACCTCAAAATAGGTTAGGAAAAGTAATAGCTTTTATAGAAAGGATCATCTTAAGTAGTTGTATATTACTAATTAAATGCATTTTCATAATACTTGCATTTCTCTCCTCCCTTCTGAAAGAGGTGTTGTTTGTTTGTTTGTTTGTTTGTTTGTTTGTTTGTTTGTTTGCATCCGAACCCTTAGTTGTGCCTTCTGGATGCAATGAGTAGTCTCTCTTCTAGAGTTGGTGTGTGGACCCAAGCCCCACCAAAAATACATTTAATATACCCATTGTGTAGATTATTTTCTGACTTGATAAAACCATTTACAGTTATTTATTTTTTGCATTGGTATTTTGTTTTCATCAAAAGGGGACCAGCAGTGCTATTCCTGTTTTTTTTCTAATTGATGATCTAAACAATAACACATCATATCACAAATTTATCGTTCTTTATAGTTTTCTGAAATGTTGTTGCTCCAACCCTCTTAATTACATTTTAAAATTGTTTATACAGGCAAAAATGAATGGTACATAATACATGTTGGATGTACCAGCAATAGCAAATCACAGACTTTACCAGGGGCTATTCTTGCTCTGTCTCAGCATCAGGAAACTATAGCATATGTTGGATGTTAGCCTGGGTGTACACAATGTGTCCTATTTATTCAAGGTTTCCTTTGAAGCCACAACTTACAAGTTTGTTTCTTAGGGGTACATGTCAGACTTCATTTAGCATTTGTTGGTATTCAGATACTTCTGAATAGCAAAAAGGCAACATTCGAGGGGAAGAATGTGGCTGCTATCTGAGCAGAGATCTGTCAGTTTCATTTATGTAGCTCAAGGAAATTTGGAAAAGAGGCACTATGGAGAAACCAAAGCTGAGAGCTCATCATAGAGAAAATTATTTTAAAGCATTTTTGATGGAAGAATTAATCTCCATTTGAATTATATGTAGCATATTGTGTTGTGGTCTAGAAAAATATCAAACATGTAAAGCAGATATCCAACAGTAAAAAATATTACAATTGTAAACATGTATAAAGATGCGGGCTAATCCTAAGTGGCAGTGTTCTCTTTTTAAAGATGCATTATTTCATATCTCTGGGTGCTATAGAATTATTAGGGTATCTGCATAGTGTCTCTTCACAGATGAACTTTTAAGTGTATAAGCAAATATATTTCTAGGTTCTTTAGGAAGTCATGAATTTAAAATGGAATAGTTGTGTTAATTACCGTTTTGTATTGGACTATATTTATATACTTTAAAGACAAAATAGAACTATAGAATCCTTTGCATTATCTCATACAGTATTTTCTTGATTTTCTTTTCTGCCTCGTGAAAAATACATCTGATTGCCCAATAAAATTCGCATTTTCACTTCACTTTGCAAAATCTGCAGTTCAGTTAGATCCCAGTAAAGGCTCTCCGTTCCACAACTCTCTAATTTTCCAGGATTTTGGAGCATATTTTTCCCAAATATTTTATCTGAAATTCTAAATTTTTGGAACAAAAATGTTGCTTAAAGAAAGGTGGAAAAGAAAATCTCTGAGGATGGTGTGTTCCTTGTTTACTGTAATTCCCATGAGAAATTCTTCCTATTAAAAGAAAAATCAATGAAAAGAAGTAAAGCATTCATTAAGCTGTCAAAAATTGAATAAACACTCTTCCTTTAAAGGTCCTCTAGGTCTTTTTTCCTTGTTGTGTGTGTGCTACATTATGAAATGTTACAGCTTTATAGTTCATATTTCTCAAATATTTTGAAAACATGCATATGTAATAGGGGCTTTGCTCAAATGTGGACACGGACAGTTATAAGAACTTAAATGTTTGTTACAAATTTTTCTCTCATTTGAAAACAAAAACAGTTTGTCAGTGGAAAGGTTTTATATAGATGTACTGTAGTGCTACACATCTACATGTTAGTAGAGTTTTAACTTGAACATGGAAGCCTGTGAAAGGAGCTTCTAATGTTCAGCCTCATCGAAACTGCTAGAAAACTATTATGGGTATTGAAAAG
The DNA here is from genome assembly GCA_032595735.1 of Pelochelys cantorii. Lineage (NCBI taxonomy): Eukaryota > Metazoa > Chordata > Testudines > Trionychidae > Pelochelys > Pelochelys cantorii. Next base: position 32,384,202 of record CM064332.1, read on the forward strand.
CAGCTAGGACACGCAGAACATATTTTGAGTGATTTTTATTTAAAAGAAAACCTTCTGAGCATCTTCAGAAGGAAAACCAGTTATGTGCTGTGAGGAGGATTGTAAAGGCATGATTGACTGCCTCTTCTGGAATATATAGGAAGTGAAATATAAGTATTGACTTGGATGTTCCTATAGTTTCAATCCCTAATTTCTTTTTTCATTTAAGAGTTCTTAAATACTCTCTGATTTGGTGCAAGTAGTAGTGGGGGAGACAAAAGAATCAAATAGTATTATCAATGGTGATGCTTATTTCTTAATTTAAGGAAATCTGTAGCTTCTGTGTTTACTTCTAGTGGTTTTAGCACAAAGCCCTTTGAATCAGATGGTATTTTATCCATCAAAGAGTTTTTACTTTCAAAATGGATAAAAATCAATACCCTAAATGACTTGTGTCTTTAACCCAGTTTTTCCCTCTGTCAAAGGGTACAACTATATAAGCATACCTACAGGAGTAATAGTTTATTCACAACAAAAGAGACTGTGCATTCCATAGCACTTCTTTAGCTAGCGGCGGCGTTCCCAAAAGCAAGCAGCTGATAACTGCATCTCCTGCTGTACCTGTAACAATTTAATTGTATAAGTCAGCCCAGTCAAGCATCCCCAGCTCATGACTGGGAGACATGAAATTCATTGTCATTATTGTCCCTGTCATTTTGGATCATTATATCCTGCTGCAGAATTTTCCTCACTTCAGTGCTTTTTTACCTCCAGGAACCAGGGATTATGGCTGAGGTTGGGGTGGGGGCAGGACTGTGAACTACATTTACCTCAGGGGAGTCACAGATTAAATTGGCTTTGCTCTCTGACTTGCTGGATTTATCTATTTGTATGCTGTGAATTTCAGATTGGAAATGATTAATATTCTAGCGAATTGTATGCATTTTTTTTTTAAACATTCATATAACCAAAGGATGATTTTTTTTTGTCTGTCTTAACAAGAAGTGAATGGGATTAATTCTTCAGATCTCATGTTACCGAAAAGATATAAGATTATTCTTGAGCGAAATGACATTATTTGCACATTACACCACAAACATCTTAGTATTCCCCAGCGTGTCATGGCTTTTAGAGGAAAGTCTCCAGTGAAGCATGTAATTTTGTTGTAATTTATATGTGTATATTTTATGTGAACTTAATGGTAGGCCATTAGTTAATATGTACATTGTTCCATACTGTAGATATGATAATATATATGGCTTGGGAAAATCCTTTATGCCTTTTCCCACCATACTGTGTTTTTGTATATGAAATTGTAAAGCTATTTGGGTATTTACTTTTTAATATAAATAAATAAAATGAAGGCCATTTACTTCCCTGATTATGCCACCTACTGCCTTTCTATTTTGATAATAAGCAGTGTAAATTGAGGTGCAGGAGTCTTGTCTGTCAACTCTGTAGCTTGCAGGACTGGGGCCTAGAACAGGCCATTTACATCAATTAAAAAGGATAATGGTACATTCCCACACATACATGGTACTAGTGTTTAAGTGTTCATTGGCATCTCTTGTATCATAGAATCATAGGGCTAGAAGAGACCTCAGGAGGTCATGAAGTCCAGCCTCCTGCCCAAGGCAGGACCAATCCCAACTAAATCAACCCAGCCAGGGCTTTGTCAAGCAGCTGTCTTTCTTTAGGCATGATTCTTTAAGGTGCTGAGCAACCTTGACTCTCTGACTCTAGTGGATTTGACGGCACATGGTACCATACAGAATGAAAACAGTTAACTCTACTTTTATTGAAATTAGAGTAAAGGTGTCTGTTCTCTGGCCAGCAGCCCTCCCATTCTTTGTGTCATTTCCTCTGACCCTCTCTAACCCTTCTTCCCCCTCACATATACACATGAGGCTAATGAATGGGGAACATGGCAGAGTCACATCCAAAGGGTGAATTTAGTACCAGCTGTTGTGGCAGAGGCGAGTGGACTAAGAATCAACAGTTCATTGGAAAGACAAGAATATGGCATAGCAAACCCCAATCATAGCAATTAAAAGTAGCAGTGCTCCCTGTGGGCATGGGTGAACAGGACTTTCCCAGTTGAAGACCTAGTTGCCTAGAATTCTGTTTTTGACCAATTTGATAGGCCATTCAGCAAAATATATATGTATATTTTTTTTAAGGACTATCAATTAACCACAGTTAACTCAAGCGATTAATGCAAACAAATTAACTAGATTAAAAATATAGTCACAATTAAGTGCAGTTTTAATTGCACTGTTAAACAATAATAGAATACCTATTTAAATTTATTATAAATATTCCGTATGCTTTTCTACATTTTCAAATATTGTTTTGTTATACTACTGAATACAAAGTATACGGTTCTCACTTTATATTACTTTGATTACAGACATTTGCACTGTAAAAATAAAAAAGGAATTTTTTTTTCAGTTCTTGAGGTGGACTCTCTATCATAAAAATGCAACTTACAAAATATTATTTCTTTACATAACTGTGTGTTGTTTTAAGTGCAGTGTAAAATAATAGAGCTGACAAGCCCATTGAGTCCTACCTCTTGTTCAGCCAATTGCTAAGACAAACAAGTTTGTTTACTTTTATGGGAGATAACGATGCCTGCTTCTTACTTATAATGTCACCTGAAATTGAGAACAGATGTTGACCATTGCAGCCAGCATTGTAAGGGATTTGCATGCCAGATATGCTAAAATTTGTATGCCCCTCATGCTTCAGCCACCATTCCAGAGGACATGCATCCAGGCTGAATTTAAATGGGTATGTTGTTGTTGTATAACAGAGCGATTTTAAAACTGCAATTAATTATAATTATTTTAAATCTTGCAATTAACTATGATATTTTTAAAAATTGTTGAACAGCCCTACTTTATTTGCTAAGATGTTCTTCTATTATGTACTTGATCGAGTTACGTGGATAGTCAACAGCGGGTGTTTGATCCTACCCTGGTGTTTATTTTTATGTTGGTGACAGGCAGAACGTGGAAGGAATGGACATTATCAATCCTCATTGACTACCACTGGTTTGTGTTTAAATGTACATATAAACAACTAGCTGGCCTGGTAAGTGTTGCTCTGCACAGACAAGAAACGAATGTGCAAACAGCTCCACTGAGGGATTTTGACTTTTCTGTACTAGTGTTGGGGTACCTTCATTCTTTACTTAGAAATTGCAGTAGGTCCTTAGTGAGTGATGTGGTCACTCCTGTCTCTTGAGGAGTGACTTCACATCTGCTATTTATCTCTGACGTATCGGTCTCTTTTTATACTGTTTAATCATAACTCTAGCTTTGGTTAATTAGAAAAGGGCACATAACAGGAATAATTTCCTTTTATATTCTATTAGAAGATTTACTTGTTGCTTAAGTCCTTCAGGTCAAGGGGCTGGAGATGTGGGGTGTGTTTGCAGGAATCAGGTGTGGAGTGTTGGAGTTAGAGTTAGGAAATGAGGAGGGACTCAACGCAAGCATGCAGGAGTCAGAGCCTGCTGGGGTTAGGAGGTGTGGGAGGGCTCGGGAGAAGGAGTGGGGGCTGTTGGCGGCTGTTCCCCAGGGCTGGGGTGCTCGCTGTTCTCTTGTGGTCGTTCTGATGTATAATCCTTGCTATCACCGCCTTCCCTTTCCATTTGATGAGGAATAATCACATTCTGTGAACATCCTATTGTCCTGGCACAACCAAATCCTGAGCTTGCTTTAAGTTATGATAAGAGGAAGCTACATACCAAATTTGATGGTTCTAGCTCTTACCATTTAGGAGGAGTTCTTGAACAGACAGACTCATGAACGGACGGACACAGATGCAGAAACCCTCTCAAATATAGTAGATGAAGTGGGCAATAGTTCATAAACTGTTAACTGGTCTTCAATTGACTTAGACAGCATTTGAAAAATAGCTACTGACCATGCACAGTTGTTTGCCTCAAACTTCAGATGTCAGTCAACCCTTACACTGCATTGATACGTAATAACTTGCATTGACATCACATTTCTTTCTGACACTGCAGCATGGCCACAACAGATCTGCAGTGACATTTTTCCATTGTGACATTTTAGCATGGTTTCCATAAACTGGCATTGACAATGTTTAGTTGCATTTTAACACTGTGCTTTTACTTGCACTGACATTGTAGTAAGATTGTTGTGACAAGCTGAAGGTTGATACAAAAGAAGTGGGAAATAACATAATTATAAACCATCAACCACAAAAAAATAATGCTAATTCCTTCCTCTCAATGTCTTTCCTTCATTGTGAGGATAAACTTGTGGTTTATGAAGCTCTTAGATATGAGTGGTGCGAAATCTGCAGGTATCTTTATAGATAGAAATTCTGAATTAATGCTATGATAAAATGCTTTTACTCCTTTTTGCCTGGTTGTTGCAGTCTATTTGTAGTACAACTGTGCAGGCTTCAGTAGAACCTTTAGCTTCAGTATTTTTAATTGGCAGTGGAACTGTTCAGTGAAACATTTTTAGGATTTGTAAAAAGAAATGTAACTTTCCCCAAAACTTTGTGGTCCTTCCTATTTAGCTGGTTTTTTTTACTTTGAATAAAAATTCACTAACTGTTTTTGTTTCCTTTTTTTTTTTTAATACTGGAACCCGTCTTTAACCATGTGAGCCATTTGCTTGGTTCTAGCCTCCTTAATTCCCTTAACCTTTCCTTATATGAAAATAAATGGCCTTCTTTTAAGTTTTCCTTGTAACATACAGTGAAGATTTAAAACCCTAGTTGGCCTTTGTTATGTTCTCTCCTGAGCAATATTTCATTGGGAGGCAATGAATCGAGTATTTGTTTGAGAGTAGATAATAGTTCCTTAGCTACCAGATAGCAAAACCAAAATGTGGACACTGATCAGTGATGTTACTGAAATGTCTCTGTGGATGTCGCTGAATAGCGGGAGGAAGAAATCAAGTTCTTGTGGTCTAGGGTTGAGGTAAAGAGAAGAAGCAGCACCCTATTTAAATTTGCAGCCATCATCTAGCCAAGATCATTATTAATAAACTTAAGATTATCAAACTTCAGAATTTGTCAGAATAACTGGATGAATTTGTCAGAATATGTGGATCTGTGAATAAAATTCAAAACTGAGGAATCATCCCTTTCTACAGAATGGCTATTAAAAACTATTTATCTCTTTACCTGGATTCTTTCACATCTGCTGTTTATCTCTGACATAGTATCTGTTTCTTTTTTAGTTAGATCATAACTCTAGCTTTGGTTATTTAGACAAGGGCACGTAACAGGAATAATTTCCTTTTGTATTCTATTAGGGCATGTCTACACTGCATTCCTCTTTTGAGAGAGGAATGCAAATGCAGCTGAGCGAAATTGCAAATGAAGCGCGGATTTGAATTTCCCATGCTTCATTTGCACAATCGCGTCCGGGCGCTATTTCGAAATACCCTATTTCGAAAAAAGAAACGCAGTCTAACGCGGTTATTTTGAAAGAGAACCCTTCTTTCAAAATTACCCTTAAACCTCATTTTATAAGGAGTAAGGGTAATTTCGAAAGAAGGGTTTTCTTTCAAAATAACTGCATCTAGACAGCGTTTCTTTTTTCGAAATAGGGTATTTCGAAATAGCGCCCGGACGCGATTGTGCAAATGAAGCGCGGGAAATTCAAATCCGCGCTTCATTTTCAATTTCGTTCATCTGCGTTTTCATTCCTCTCTTGAAAGAGGAATGCAGTGTAGACATAACCTTAGAAGATTTACCTGATGTTGCTCAAGTCTAAAGCATTCTTTCTTCTATTGCAAAAGCACACAGTCAGATGTATGTTATATCCTTCAGTGATAGGGTATCTGTCCTACAGCAGCCCTCATAGGGTTAACTTCAATTAGGTCACTTGACACCCCTTGCTAGAGGAAGGACTAACAGAGGGTAAAACCCAGCATCCTGGAGGCTGAAGCAACACTGTAAAGCCAGGAAGGTGAGAGCAAAAAATTCAGGGGATTTAGGGGAAGGAGTCTGCAGTTGCTTCTTGAGAGGAAGGAGAAAGTAGGGACATGCGGGATGTCTTGTGCGAGAGTTAGTCCTAGAATCTTGCACTGGACTGAGGAGTCTGGCAAGAGGCTAGGAGGAGATGAAGTAGCCATAGGAAATAAAGTTGTAAATGCGGTCAATGACCTCATGTGCCAAGGAATTCCGCAAATGGACACAAACTTTTGTTTAAAGATGGGTGATGATCAGTGTTCCCTCTAAGCTGTGTGGCAGCACAGCTTCACAGGTGATTAATCAGCCCCGCCCAGTCAGAGGCTCAGGGCCCCATGCAGGGAGCTGACTGACTGGGCAGGGCTGATTAATCACCTGTGAAGCTGTGCTGCCACCCAGCTTAGAGGGAACAATGGTGATGATGACCACAATTGTGTATGTAATTGTGCATGTAGCTGACTAACCATATGTCACTCTTGTGCTCAGTTCTTCAGGGGCTGTATGCAGTTCTCCAGTTCATGTAAATTAGACATGAAGTTATACATTCATTTTACATCTGTAACTGTTCCATTAAAACTTAATAAAAATCATGCAGAGAAAGGGAGCACATTGTCAAGTTAAGGCCCTTTCTAGGTCCAGAGTGACGCAGGATTCTTAGGCTGTTCTGAACGTGATAGCTCTCAGGTAAATGGCTTGGTTAGTGGTCTATATTTTTCCTTGGTCTAAATGGGCTAAAGACCATTTTCAGGTAAGGCACTTGCATTGTTAAAAACTAACAAGATGACCTAAAAATTACCTTTTTCTGATTTCCATTTTTGCTAGTTCCCGTTCAGTTTCTTCAGTTCTACCCTGAGTTTAATTGTCTCTTTGCTCGAATATCTTCCTCTTGCAGTTAGAACCAATCTTGAAAGGCAAAAGCCAGCTAGTGAGTATGTTGGCAGAAGACTTTTACAGGCATGATTGTAGAGACAGCTTTTGGTGGGAGAATGATGGCCACGCAGGCTGTCTGCTTTTGGTACTAATACATGTACTCTTGCTAGCGAAAGTATGAACCCATGGGGTTCAGACGAGTTATTACCTGGTACTGCCTGTGATGCTGCGCTCTGTCTGTGCTATCCTAGCTATGCTGTTTTTAGTGTTCTAGCTTGTGAAAGCTAATGCAAGTGTGTCCGTGAGCTACAAATCACATCTGCCATTTCAAGTGTAGACATACCCTCAATGTTGTGAGGGAGGAAAGTATTTTCCTGTCTTGTTGGGGGCGTGGGTGAGGGGAGGAGAAAGGAGAGGTAAGGCGGAATCAACAGCTATTTTTTGGAAAAAGTTCAAGACCATATTAGGCCAAAATGGTAATATTCTGCAGAATCTATCTGATATTGGGTTATGGGGACAGGGGGGTGAGATTGACCGTATCGAGAGTCATAAAGATCTTTGTGTAATTTGGGAGTGAATAGGAAAGAAGAGACATTGAGGCGAATTTTATAGCTCCTCTAGGTCCATAGGAAAGGGAATCCCTATGAAGGATTGGCCTCTCCATGCTGCTTTCCTGCCCCACCTACATTGCTATTCATAGCTCTGTAAAATGTTGGACCAATACTGAGCATTGCTTGTAATATTGTTCAATTAGTTATGGATTTTCTTCATCTCTAGGAGGAAGAGTATGTAAGGGGATGCTTTCCTGTGGAAATTTTAGCTCATCTTACTTCCCAAAACCAGTAGACCTTCATCTATATGGAGCATTCATGGAGCGAGTAGAGACACTGATAAAGAGGCAGATCTCTCCTTTTTTTGTTTGCGCCATCTGTTTGTTTTACTGTGCCCATCCCAATGGTATATGGCAGAGCCTTCCTTCAGCTCATGGAAGAACCATTGCTTTTAAACAGGCACAGCTGATTTGTTGGGAGAACTTTTTACTGTGTCACATCTTCATATTTCTTCCCCACCCCTCAAAAACTTTGTCCTACCAAACTATAAATTATCCTGTCGGACTTACTGAGGGATTATTTTCTCATTGGCCTTGTTTTCTCTCTCTCTCTCTCTCTCTCTATCTATCTATATATATAAAATTAAAGTGGGTTTTTTACTGCTCTCCGGAAGTAGCTTGTGGAAATGGACTACTAAAATATTTTGTGAAACCTTAAAAAAAAAAAAAAACCTTATCCCATTACTAGATGATCAGGGTTTCTTTCTATGTTCTGAAACAAGTCAGGACAAAAGCAGCACATATCAGAACAAATGATTGCCGGTGCTAGTGTATTCTGTTGAGATCACTATTCCTGGCAATCTTAACTCCTCTTGTGTTCAAGCAAAAACTTATGTTAAATTTCTGCACTACTACTGGCTGAAGCTTAGTGCAGATGAAAATTCCATGAAGTGTCCACAGCATACATGTGAGAACTTTTAAGTGGGAATGGCACATACTCAAAGATCAATGGAGTTGTGGAGAATGTAACAGTTTTTTACTAAAGGAATGAAAACTGCATTTGTCCAAACTACAGAAAGGCTATTAAAGATGAAGTGGCATTGTCAATTTTGTTTATTGATGCTTACAAAATAGCTTCCCAGGCACCCAATAGGAGTGTTGAGAGTGGGAATTTTCAAAATCAGCGTTCGATGTATTGCTGTTATTAGCACATTTACTCGGCATTGCTCGGGTCATTAAAGAGGGGTTCAGGGAAGGGGGCTGAGGGTGTGGGGAGAGCAGGACTCAGTGTAGGGGATGAGGAGGGGCTCAGGGCAGTGAGTTGGGGATGCAGGAGTCAGAGCTGGGGATTGGGAGGTATGTGGGGGCTCAGGGCAGGAAGCTGGCCAGGGCTACACTGCTGGCTGCGGTAGTAGTGGCCGCACAGCCCAGCTGGCAGCTCCTCTTGGTTGGCCAGGCCAACGAGGGCTGTGCCGTCTGCCGAGAGCTTACGGGATCACTAACAGTGTATGGTGGCCAGCAACATCCAGAACCTTGTCGCCAGTGTGCCTGCCCCTCTGTAGTCATTTTGCAGTATAAGTGTGCCTGCTAGCAGACCTCTCCCTTTGCATTTAATGAGAGGGAATCCTGTTCCAGGCAGATTCCATTGTCCTGGCACAACCAAACCACCCTTATCTTGCTTTTCAGTTTTGACAAGAGGAAACTACACACCAAATTTGGTGGTCCTAGCTCTTACCGGTTAGGAGTTCTTTTATAAACTAACTCAGACGGACAGACACATAAAATCTCTCAAACATATAATAGATTGGAGCAAAGAGAGACCAATGCTGTTTTGAAAGTCAAACTCATAATATGTGACCTAAATTGGCATGCCATTCAGATGCAGGGCACTTGTAGCCATGTCTGTCCCAGGGTATTAGGCAACGTGGGATGCAATTGGTCGACTGCTTTGTGATAAGCAGGCCATATGCTCCACTGAAAGGAGTATCCTAATAGGATGCTGGACTTTTTTGGTGAGAAACCAAATTGATTAAAAGGCATTTCCTGTTGTTTTTCTGGGTAAAAGTAGAGAGACACAATTGGAAAGAAAACTTAGAATGTTTGCCAGATTGACCCACAGATGTTTGTCGCAAGTATTTTTTATGTGGATGCCATTCAGATCTCTTCTGAGTTTTGCTGAGGCTTGGCACCCTCAAAAATGTCCGTTTCCAAAATAGTGACCGTAAAAAGCAACAGGGCTAATGAAGTAATAACCAATATAGGACAGAATGTCAGTGGACATCTGTTAAGGGCAAAAGCCATAGTTATAAATTCCCACTTCATTGCCCACTGTTATCAGCTCTTATGAGGTTCCTTATTTGAAAGAACACACTAAATTACGGTGGCAGGTCTATTCTATTATTTTTAAATCGTCTCCCAAACACTGTGATAAACTGAAAGATATTCAGGATTTAATATATGGATTATCACTGGAAGCAAAGGAAGTTGATGTTCTGGTTCTACTTAGCTTTGTACAGTATAACTCAAACTGTATTAAAAATTTAGGCTTTATGATTTCTTGAACGTGGAGACTCTTGTCAAAACGAATGGCTTTGCACAAAAACTGTCCCAAATAAATTATCTAGGAATAACCATGTGTTTATAGATGTCTTGCCATTTGTCACAGAGCTATGCTTGTCCTTCCCAGGCATCTTTTTGATATGGCAGTAGGTGTCAAAAAGCACTGCATGTCATCTCTAGAGCAAATTAAACATGGAAGTGATTATCTTGAGGTTGGAAGAGCTGTCAGACTTTGATGGAGAGGTCAGTATTTAGCTGAAGATTGATGGAAGCAAAGACAGAGCTTTTCAAGGATAGATGGGAAGACAGAACTTCCAAGCCACAAAGGTTCAGTTATATCATTAATAAAGTTTATATGTTAAAACATACAACTAAGCTGTCTTGTGCAACTTAAATGGGTCCTTAAACTGCACCATCATTTGACAGTGCGGTAACAAGGATCATAAAAATGTGAAAACAGATAATGCTATTTCTGAAATAATAAAATTTCCCATCCTTGGCTTTAAACAGAAAAACACACACTGCACCCCTTTTGTTATGGTAGCTTCTCTTTATTTCAGAAAATTTATCTTTCTCTGGTGAATGATGCTGAAGTAAACACAAAGACTGTTGCTGTGCCCTGTACAGGCTGGATCTATACAGAAAACAAAACACAGAAAACAAAAAGGAAAGAAGCTTTTTTCTGAAAATCAAGGAAAGAATCACAATTTATGAAGAATGGGATTTTAATGCAGTGTAATTTCAATAAATTCAATAAATCTGACTTTTTTGGACAGTTTGGCTGTATGAGTATAAAAACTCTGCTAAACTCCATCACTGTCTTTTTCAGTATTACTTAATATAAGTGTTCTCCACAGATGACAGATTTAAAAAAAAAATCCCCATTTACTCAAAGCTGGGCATTTCAAAATCTAGACCACAGAGCAGAACTCACCATTGGTTGCTAAATTATTCAGCTAGTAAATAGCTTAATGGAGCACTTCGAACAGATGAAAAAGTACATCTTAGAAAGAGAAGGCATGTGTTAATGAAAGAGTTAGAGAAAAGAGAGACTGCTTTGAATCATTGATGCTGCTCACATACTAAGCCTGTATTTTAAGTATATGTTTTATTTTTAATAATAAATATAATTATTCATGCCGCTACAATGCAGCAAATTCACCCAGATCAGAAGCACAAGGCATAATAAAGCAAATCAGTACTTTAAAAAACTAAAAAACAAAACAAAAACACCAAACCAGAACTGTTTCTCTCCTCCATCCATTTGGTCCTAAATGTGCTGATTTTGCCCACTAATGTGTACATTACAAAATGTGCCAGATAATGTTTAAACCTGATATGAAACTATTTTTGGTAAATACACTTAGCTATTTTAACACTGCCTTCTTCACCTTAAACATTCAGTTCAAATAATTTCTCCTGTTTCCATAACAAATAAAATGGAGATGTGGTGTGGTGTGACACATGCTAGAGATGACTGTAAGCTCTTTAGGGCAGAAGCCCTGTCTTCTTGTATTTGCCTTTCTATTGCTCATTTGTAGAGCTGTAGAAATAAGATGCTTACAGAGAAATTTGAACTGTATATAACTTTCCCTATGTGGTTTTGTATTCAAAATTCAAAACAGGTGTCCAGATTACTGGCTCATGAATATTGATTGCCTGCCGGCTTGTCTTTATGAGATCTTTTCACTTTTTAGTATCTGAACTGCAAAACTTTTAGAGAGAATTTTTGCTTTGAAATTCAGTTTAATATAATTTCAGTATGAAATAGGGCAAAATTTGGAAGTTTTGAGTGAGTTTTGCTGTGAGATTTTGAATTTTTATTCAAATCCAGAATGGTAAACCAGATTTGGAGGAAGGGTTGAAATGACATTGAACAGAATACATGAAACTCGGGTCTCCTGCCAAAGTGACACTACCAAATCCTAGAATTCCAATTAATGTGCAAGCCAGCTGGATTCCTTGTGCAAATTTCTGGAAAGGTGGCTAAAGCATGAAGGGACACAAGAATCTTTAGTGCATCTGGCATGTAAACGTCTTACAACGCTGTCTACAATGGTGCCATGCAAGTGCTTATTCTCACTTTCAGGTGACACGTGAATAAGAAGCGGGCGTGCTGATGATGGCTGCTGCTTGATAATAATCCAAAGCAGTGCTGACTATTGCATGTTCATTTTTATCAGCTGAGTCAGATGCCACCAGGAAAAGATTGATTTTCTATTTTGGTGGTTCGAGTTCTGCATTTTGCACATCTAAGTGTTGTTCTATTAAGATTTCTGAAAGCATGTGCCATACCTCATCCCTCTCAGATTTTGGAAGTCACTTCAGATTCTTAAACTTTGGGTCAAGCATTGTAGCTATCTTTAGAAATCTCATATTGGTACCTTCTTTGCATTTTGTCAAATCTGCAGTTGAAAGTGTTCTTCAGTGAACAGCAGGTGCTGGGTCATCATCACATACTGCTGTAATATGAAATATATGTGATAATGAAGGTAAAATAGATCAGGTGACATGCAGTTTTTTCCCATGGGGTTCAGTCACAAATTTAATTAGCACCTTTTTTTTTTTTTTTTTTTAAGCCAAGTGTGTTATCATGGTGGAAGTATGTTCTCTGGAATGGTGCTCAAAACCTGAAGGGGTGTATCTGGCACATAAATATACTGCAGTGTTGGCACAGAATTGCCATGACAATGCCTGTTGTCATTTTCAGGTGATATTGTAAACAAGATGCAGGCAGCATTATCTCCCATAAATGTAAACAAACTTGTTTGTCTTAACATTTGACTGAACAAGAAGTAGGACTGACTGGACTAATAGGCTATAAAGTTTTATACTATTTTGTTTTTGAGTGGACTTGTATAACCAAAAAGAAAATCTACATTGTAAGTTGCAGTTTCATGATAAAGAGATTATATCATAGGTCTTGTATGAGGTGAATTGAAAAATACTATTTCTTTTGTTTGTATTTTCAGTGCAAATCCTTGTAATAAAAAGCACTGTACACTTTGTGTTTTGTGGTGTAATTGAAGTCAATATATATGACAATGTAGAAAAACATCCAACACATTTAATACATTTTAATTGGGATTCTGTTTAACAGTGAGATTAAAACTGTGATTAATCATAATTTTTTATGGTAATTAATTTGAGTCGATTTTGTGAGTTAACTGCAGTTAATCGACAGCCTTAATGCGTAGCAATTGAGCAAGAATCAGGTATTATAGATTGGTGAAGACCAATTAAATGCATTGTGGATAGAGTGGGTGTTATATGAACACAGCTCATAGAATCATAGAATACTAGAACAGGAAGGGACCTTGAGAGGTCATCGAGTCCAGTCCCCTGCCCTCACAGCAGGACCAAGCACTGTCTAGACCATCCCTGCTAGATGTCTATCTAACCTGCTCTTAAGTATCTCCAGAGATGGAGATTCCACAACCTCCCTAGGCAATTTATTCCAGTATTTAAAACCACCCTGAGAGTTAGGAAGTTTTTCCCAATGTTCAACCTAAATCTCCTTTACTGCAGTTTAAGTCCATTGCTTCTTGTCCTATTCTCAGAGGCCAAGGAGAACAATTTACTTCCCTCCTCCTTGTGAGACCGTTAGTTTAGCAACAACGGCTTTGTTTCCCAGCCCTGTTGAAATCCTTGTGAACACCTTCTGTGTCCTTTCAGCGTTGTTTTTGTCAGAAAAGGTAGCTGAGAATGAAACAATTATTTTAGCAAACTCTTTGCTATGCGAGTGGGGGGTGATAAAGTCAGACTTAGTGTAGCCTTCGGGTTATTGTACACTAGAAGATTTAGCTGGCATTGCTCGGATCCTTAACTCAATTAATTTTTGTTTTTCTTCATTTAAATCATTGCTCTGGGGTGGGGTTGGGGATGAGAGGTTCAGTATGCAAGCTTCCCCGGGGAGAGAGTACTACCCTAGCCCTCTCTCACTGTTGCAGATTGGTGCCAAGTGTGAAGCACCTGTCCATGGTTGCTGCAGCAGACACAGGTTGGTGACAAATGCATGCCCCCTGGCGAGGGCAGGTCCAGATTCACCTGCCGTCTGTGGCCCCGAGCCAGAGTGAGGAATGCAGCAAACTGTGATCTTTCACCTCTCTCCCTGATTAAGGGAAATAGCCAGCAATGTTCCAGTACAAATCAGGGTGGGGGGAAGTCCCCCCGCCTTCCCAAATCTTGGTTGGGACAGCTCCAGGTTTGTCTGCTGCCTGCACTCCCCAGCCAGAATGAGGAATGAGGCAAACTGTTCACTTTCCACATGCTCCCTGATGAAGGGGAGCAGCCAGCCCCTCCTGCCCTTCCTAAAGGGTGCCCAGGGGGTGGGAAGCTCAGGGCTGGGGTAGTCCCAGATGGTGGGGTGGGTGGCGCATGATCAGAAGCAGTAGTGCAGGGTACCGGGGGCTCCCTGGGAGTGGGGTCGGCACACTGGCTGCCAGTCCCACCCCCAGGGCCTATTGAATAGTCATGTAACCAATAATATTTTGTGCGGTTACACAACTATTCAATTACACTATATCTAACATCCCTTGTATTCCTCCATTGATTGGGGTCGCTCTACTTAGGGAATCAAAAAGGACTGAAATTCCCAGGGGAAAAAATTGACTTTCAAGATTTAAGAAAAAGTATCCCAATGAAACAAACTTAACATTAGTCTTAAATTGTGCTTTTTTTTTTTTTTTTTGTGACTGACAAGTCCACTCCTGGGATCAGCAGTTCACCCCAAGCATTAGCCTTTATTGCCATTATTAATGGGAAAATACATCAGTGACTGGCAAAGGGTCTTTCTCAGAAAAGAACAAGAAAGTGACTAAAGAGAATTTGAAGATTTAGCTCTTCAGCGTTCCTCTAATCAAATTATTATAAATCACATGGATAAAGGTCCAGCAGTGCTACAAAGCTCTAAATAAACAGCCATCCTTTGATCTTCAAAGTTGAGCTGATCTCATCTGCTGCTCAAGTCTGGTCAGGAGAGTTGACTTCAGGCTTGTTCCCGTCTCTGCTAGTCTGTAGATTGATAACATCCTAGTGTAAAGCAGGGCACATTCTATTTGCATGCCCTATTTGGCCCTGCAGTTTTTGTCTGCTGGGCTGGGTTTGTTTTTTTTGTTTTGTTTTGGCTTCTGTTACAAGCTGACCTTTCTGCTGGATAGGCATGCCAAGAGCTAAGCATGCCTGCAGAGCCAAGATCTATAACCTTCTAGATCTCAGGCAGTCTAGAAGGCCCTTCATATTTTCTGTTTGAAGAGGCTTGAATAAATCAAGACTGTTTTATGGCATCTGGAACAAAGCACCAGAGTAAAGTGGAATGTCTCCAGAAGAGTTGAAAGCCTTTGCCATGCAATTACCTTTTAAATATCTTTCCTCTTGCTATTTTCATGGCATGGCATTGGAAATATTGCTGTAAGGCAGGAGACCGATAATCCATAGAGGATGCTTACAGTTTAGAAGCCCAATATTTGCATTACTGAGCATTCCATGGATGTCACCAGGTGGAGGTTGCATTAGTCTCCAGTGGAACATCTGACCTATTCCCCTGCATTATGTTAGGGTTTAATTATTCCTCCCCCATCTCTGATAGTTGTCTAGCTTTGAGTAGTTTCAATGATAGAGAGCTCCTAACGTCTCCTGATATCTGGTTCAATTGTTTAGCTCGTCTTAAGCCCAGAAGTTCTTGGGCATTAATTTTGTTACTTCAACTGAATTATTATTATTATTTTATTATTTTAAAATAGAGCAGTTGTCATTTTACCCTTTTACTGTTCATACAATCAACATAACATTTGATTTCTTTTTTTTTTTTTTTTAAGTTTAGGACATATTACACTGTACCGTTTCAGCTATGTTAGAATAAGAAGTTTGGGGGAGGGGAAGCACAGCTCTCAGAGCCATTGATCCTACTTTATAACTTTGCCCTTTTAGCTTGGAACAGATTATTTGCAAGGTGGTTCAGAACTGCACAGGCAGAATCAGAAGGACTGAACTTTACATAAACCATTTATACTAAATGTTTGATATGCTGGCAACATAAATCAACAAAAATATCCATTACAAATTCGTCCCTTTGTCAGTATTATCTTGATATAACTGATCCCAACATGTGGAAATGAACCATACCCCAATAAGTCTAGCCCTTTGTAAATTAATTATTCAGGGCACACAGAGCCTGCCCCTGCAATGTAGAGTAATTCTTCCCAGGGAACATCCTGGATTTTAACTTCAGTGGCAATAATAAATAGAAAAAAGTCTCAGGTGATGCCACTATTTTAAAGTAATTAATCATCTTCCCCTCAGGGCCCTCTCACTCCCCTTTTTGGTTCTTTATAACAAGGGATTTTCAGTCATAAATCTTTAATGATATATGTTAAAAGCCATTCATTAGTTTAATCTTACTCTGCCTGCTTCTTTTTGATGCTTGTTATGCTGAACATTATTCGTTTCGAACTGGAAATGTACATAAAATAAATGTCTGTGCATGGAAAACTGATGGCTTAGTGCAGGAATCTCAGAAAGATCATTTCTTGGTTTCTGAATGTCACGTAATGCCTGTGCTAATAGAAATTGTTAATTAATACCACTGGGGCTGTCAAGAGTAAACATTCTGAAGATGCTGTATTGCTGCAGTATCAGAATTACAAGATGCCTTACAAAAAAAAGTCCTGTCTGTGCCTAAGTTTGGGATGAATGAATGCTAATTTTGTTTCATAACACGTATGGCATAGAAATCATTACTTGGACAATAATCTTGGATGTTATAAATGCCCATGTGCTAAACAAAGTTGCATTTTCTGCTGTTAAAATAGCAGGTTAATGCTCTGACCTAGAAGAGACAATGTATCTTTAAATAATTCTTGTTAGACCTGACCAACCATCATGTATATGCAATGTGACAGGGACAGATGTGACAGATCGGTTCTGACACACTTCCATACCACAAGTCAGTGGCTTGAGGTGACTCATGTCCTTCCTTTGATTCTGTCCCCTGCTGCAGGACAGCACAACGATGCACGAATGAACCTTGCCATTGCCCTGACTGCTGCCAGGTATGGTGCTGCCACAGCCAATTACACTGAAGTGGTGCACTTGCTGAAGAAGACAGATCCAAAGAGCGGGAAGGAGCGTGTCTGTGGTGCACTATGCAGAGATGTTCTAACAGGTATGAGGATTGCAATCTTGGAGATATTTATAGTCAGGCCTAAATTTACCTAACGACTTCTATTGGTTCTGTGTCGCTAACTTAAGCCATATTTTAATATATAGAGGTAATACTTAAAGGATTCTTATTCTGCAGCGCGTTGTTCACTGGGTAAAATCTGTGGGGGAAATTAGTCATTTTATCAGTTTTTGATTAATAGAATAAAACATAGCTATTTAGAAAATACAAAATGTGTTCATTAAAGAAACACAATAATGTGTGTTAAAAATATGGGAATGTCTTAGATATGGAAATATCTATTAATTGGTAAAGGTGGGTTATTTCCAAAGTGCAGTGTCATGCCATTGATATCAATCATCTTTAACTTCTGTCAGGTTTCCATCCAAATCCTTATGCTTTGCCAGGGTAGACTAGGCTTTTACACCCAAAGCCTTTTGTCAAGCAAAGCTGACATTGTAAAATGCTGTATATCATACAGTAATAATGCCTGTTACCAAATTCAGGGTTTGAACCACAATTGTCACCAGTTTTTTAATGATCTGTTCTTAGATACTTTTATTGACAAAATAAAGATGGAGGGGGGAAAAAGTCAGCATGCTCAATTTTATTTGTAAAAGTTTTTTTGATGGGTATTATTCCTTGTTTAATATCTGATATAAAGTAGAAAAGAGAAATATTTAACTCTTTAATAATTACAACTGTTTGGGTCCTCTACAGTGTCATAATATACTTTACAATAGGTTAAGTTCATAGATAAATTAACAATCCAGAGCGTCAGTGAGCAGGAAAACAAATGGGGTATGTGACTGATGATGTTTTCTTTCACAGGGCAGGAATTTGATGTCAAAGCCAAATGTGTTATCAATGCTACAGGACCTTTCACAGACTCTATACGCAAAATGGATGATCAGGAAGTATCAAACATCTGTCAGCCAAGTGCAGGCGTGCATATTGTGATGCCTGGTTATTACAGGTAATGATATTCAAAGCCTAGCCCATTTGTATCCATCTCTATTTGTGTCTATAATGAGTAAGGTGGTAAAGATACATTTGCAGTTTTTATGGTACTGCTTGAATGCACGCTTTGCTTTATAAAGCAGGGATTCTGGCACTGTGCCTGTTAGGAAAACAATTTTGTTTTACACAAAACCAATCAAATCTTATACTTCTTAATCAAGGCTGGCAAAGGCACACTCTTATTGAAGTTGAAGTATTGACTGCAGGTTTGGGTTGGGAGTGGGGCTTTCTTTATAAGTGATTTCTAAGTTGACTTCACTGAGACTTTAGGGGGTAGATATATAAAACTTCTTAATGTAAATTAAGCTAATTAACCTCATTGTTTATTTGCGACTTCTATAGGGGAATTCTGCACCGCTGTGCATGTACAGACTTTGTCCACTGCCGATTTTTTTTTTGCTTCCCTGCAGAAAAATGACTTTCTGACAGAGAAGCCACAAGAGCAGTCATGAAGCCCTCCCCACCATTATGTTTAAGGTACTCAGGGCAGCCATCAGAGAGGTAAATCACTGTGGGGAAGGGGGCAAGATGAGGGAAGACGTGGCTGATCGCCCATGCCCTGCGCCAGGCTCTGCTGCTAGTCCCAGCTGGGCTGAGGAGGACAGGACCTCCTCTTCCCCTGCACAGCTGGGTTAGACCACCCCCAGACTTCTCTCCTAGGTACAGGAAGCTCTTCAAACTTCCCACCCCCACCTCCTGCTTCTTGCACCCATCATGCCTCAGTTGCAGCAAAGGGGGTCCTTGTACAGGAAGCTGTTCCCCCATCTGCCAATGCCCATGCATCCAGAGCCCCTCATACCTACACCATCCCATCCCCCAATGAGGAACACTCCCACTGAGCCACCTGCACCCAGATCCCCACCCCACCGAGCTTCCCTCCCTCAGCATCTGAAACCCTGCACCTAAACCCATCCTACCACTGAGCCCCAAACACCTTCACTTGAATCCCCTGTAATTATCATTATACCCAGAACTTCCCAACAAGCTCCTGTATATCCAGGTTCCTCTCTACCTATACTCCTAATTAACTTATGGATTTTGCTGCTGCTGCTTGTTAACATCAGTCCAATAATACTGAGCTATTTTTATTTGCATTGAGAATTCCCTCCCCCTCCTCCTGGGATTGCTGCCTCAGTTCAATGAATCCTGGAACCATCTAGAAAAATATTGGAACTGAGATCTGAGTATTTGGTACCAAGGAATATTCTTCCAAACACTCCTAGTTCCTTTGCTACCATGGTACTTATCAAGGCTCAGTTCTACTGCTCATTTGAATTACGTGATAGTATATAAAATGAGGCTCATACTTCTCACATATCTGAAATAATCCACATTATTATAGAAATCCACCTGCTCATTAATCAGATAAGTGCCTGGATGAGTTTAATATTGTGCATGTCTGTGTTGCCTTCCATCTGAACACTGTCAACCACTTGAGTTAGATGTGGTGAAGTTGACACACACATTTAATGACAGATTCAGGATTAGAGCCCATATCTCCTTATTCCAAGTTGTGTGCCGTAATTACAAGATCCTCTTTGTTTTCTCTGTGTAAGTGTAAAAGAGGATGTTTTCTAATTCCATATAAGGAGCATGTGTATGAAGTCACTTGCCTGCCTTGCACTTTGACAAGAGGGCCTGGGAGCAGATGTTTCTTTAACATTCAGTTTTTTAAAGTTTTGTGTTCAGTCCACCCTGCAACAGAAAACAATTTGATGTGCATCAAGGATACAGTCTGTTTATTACATAAAAAACCAAGTGGTATGAATCTGTGAAATTTATAGTTCCTTTATTCAACCCTGTTTCTCAGTGTGTGTCAATGTGTGGGCATTTTTTTTTTTTTAAATAATGTCTGCCCACACATAGCCCTCCACAATGCCACTGATGAGTTAAATCTACACTCATTTCATTTTAAGAAGGCAAGGAACAGTCTCCATAACAGAAAAATATTCATAATATTTAATCTTAAATGTACACAGAAATTAAGCAGCAAGTGTCTTGAGTGCCAACTGAATGCTGCTTAATGGAGAAGGTATGTCTCTTCATTGCAACCACTTTCCTTATTGGTAACCTCCTTTTATAAAATGTTGGTGTACTCTTGCACAAATTATTGCTTCAGGTAAAGGCCTTTTATGATTAAATGTAGATAATTGCATTTTATTAACATTATATTAAGCAAACCTTATTTCTTAGTGGTTTACTACTTTTTTGATACTTTTCATTAATAGCCATGCATTCCTCCTCTCATATTCTATTCTTAGTACACATGTCCTTACACAAGTAGCTACAGTACGTCTCTCTCACGCTCTCCCTTATGTAAGTGTATCATACATAAATGTCACGGTTTTTCCTGCTGGTATTGTCTGTGGAGATGGAGACAGGATTTAAACTATGTCTGTTGTGTGGGCCATGGCCACCTCCTGTCTGGAACTGTCTGTTTTCTTTACAAATTTTTAAGCTGTCTTACAAATTTAAGTTATTTTCTTTTCTAGTCACAGATGTCCTCCAAACGGCCATTTATAGTTACTCCCATCTCCCACATAATACCATTTTAAAATTACCAAATATTCAACCACACTACCACTAAATGTATTAATTTGTATAGTCATCCTTTTTTTTTTAATTGCACTTATGCTGTTTTACTCCAGTACCTCAACTGGAAGTCTGTTCCATTTATCTATTCATTCCACGCTATCTATAATATACCATCTTCTTACATTATTACATGTATTGCCTCTTGATATAAAACCTAATCCCTCTAGAGCTAATGAGAATAAACAATTCTGGTTTGTCCTGTGACCTCAATCACTAGACTTAATTTTGATACGTTTAATTTGTTTAACTTTTTCATATTTTAGTGGTCTTCTCTTAAGACTAAATAACCAATTTTTTGTTGTTTTTCTTCACATGAAAGTCCCTCTATTCCAGTTAGGATCTGCTCCATATTTGCTCACTCTGCAACTTAACTCTCTTGTTCTCTGCATGAAGTGACTAAAATTCAGCAATACATTCCAATATTTGTAGAGCAGATCATCATTCAATTGTTTTTTGGGCAAATTCTATGTCCTGTGTTGTGCAGGGGATCAGTAGGGTTGCCATGTGTCCAGTATTGAACCGTATAGTCCGGTATTTTCTCCTCCTGTCTGGTAAAAAAAAATTCAGAAAATACCGGACACTTAAAATGTCCGGTACTTTCTGATTTTTTTTCATGGCCAAGAGGCAAAAATCCTGGGCTGTCTGGCTCAATATGGAGGCAGCCTGGCAACCCTAGTGCTTACCAGGTTCTGCAGGGGAGCTGTCCGGTCCGGCGCAGGGAGGCAAGATGGCGAGCGGCCAAAAAGGGGCCACGGTGTTTGGCATGTTTTTATTTTTTCTGTTGTTGTTCGGTATTTTTTCTGAAACCATCTGGCAACCCTAGGGATCAGACTAGATATTCATAATTGTCCCTTTTAGATTTAGAGGCCCTTGTTGATACAAGGAAATATCTTAATAGTTTTTTCTACTTTAGCTACACAGTGGATCAGGTATCTAAATATTATTTTTATTGAAGTACCCAGAGCCATTTCACATTCTGTTGTAAGGCTAGTGCTATTTAAATTTTACTTAATTTTTCCATATTGTATCGAAGTACATAATTTTACGCTTACGTGTTAAATTGTGTATACCACCTCTTTGCCCATTTGCTTAATCAAGATTTTCCTATACAACTGGTACATTCTTTTGTTTGTACAGGTTCAACCTCTCTAGTCCCAACCTCTCTAGTCTGGGACTCCTGTGGTCTGGCAACATCCATGGGGTCCCTGTGGGTGCTCTGGGGTTGCAGCACTCAGAGAAAAACTGTGGCAGCAAGACCACAGATGCTGCTTAGCCAGAGAGCCCTGGAGGTTGGGAGCAGTGCCTGTCCAGGGCTTGTGGCAGGGAGAATGGGGGCCAACCAAGGACCGGGAATCGGTGGGGCTGGAAGGGGAGCCTCGGGACTGGGAGGGAGCAGTGTGCCCCCTCCCCCTCCCCCCCCCCCAGCAGTGGAGCCCAGAGGCTGACAGCAGAGGGGCTGGCATTAACCTCCCTTGGCCTGGCAAAATTCCTGGTTCCAGACCAATCAGGTTTCTGCAGGTCTCCTGCACCAGGAAGATCCAATCTGTATTATGATACCAACCACAGACTGCCAAATACTGTATTCACTCATATAGAAAATCACAGTTGCTACACTGAAGAGAGTAATATTGGAAAAGGCAAGCGACATATCAAAAGTGTTGGTGTGGGATAGAATACATGCAGTATTTCAACAATAAATACAAACTGTTTCCAAATCCCCCCTCAATCTAACCACCATCTGACTGCGTTTTTTGTAGGAATTGTAGTCTTGGGGGATCTGTAGTAGGAGATGGTGGTGTTATGAATTGTTTTAAGAAACATGTTCCATGGTGTTACTCTTCATTCTCTTCTGTTTCTGTTCATCAGCAATGATGGGACAAATGAAGTCTTTCTACCATTATTTATACTGCACCAGCCTCATTCATCTTTACCATTTTGTTCTGCCATTCTTCAGTCTTGTACTCTATTGTTTATATTGTTTATCACCATATATGGTATCCTTTCTGGGTCCATTCTTGACTTGTACACTCAGTCTTTCTTGAATATGTTACTATCATCTGCAAATGCAATGATCTAATCCATGAATTTAGATTTTTAAAGGGTATTGGTCCCAGTTTTCACAGAGGATTTCCAAATTCTGTGCTAGTTACCTTATTTCTCATCTGTTCTTTACCCATCTTAAAAATCTATTTCCCAAACCACATTTGCAAACTTTATTCACTAATTAGTCACCTGACACTTCTTTGAAGGTTTTCTGAATATTTTGATGCAGTGTAGTCAATCTCTAGGTTCCCTGGTCTCTAAATCAATATGTTTTTTCATTTTAAAAATTAATCCTTTCCCCGACGTGACTTACCTTTCATAGATCCATATTGGCTCACTCCTATTAAACTGTACTTTTCCAAATGTATTCTTCTAAGATTGCATGCTGCCTCCCTGTGAAGATACTCCGGATTGTCCCTGTGCAAACACCTGCTTCAGTTTCTATGTAATTTGCCCTTCAAATAATCTTACACATGTTCACACGCTGATGCTAGCATTCACACCAACAAAGCTCATTAACCTTTGTGGGCCCAGTTTGGATGGATGAGTGGAGGCTGCTGACTGAAAATGTGGCCCTCTGTTATTGAAATTTACCAAAAATAGATATCTATTCAGAATTTTTGTGACGGCAGACAATAAATGTATTCCATCAATATGGATACAAGTCCAGATATCTACAGAAATGTGATTATCAGAAGTAAAAGAATGAAGAGAAATGGGTCACCTTACTGATTGACAGATGAAGTCGTGGAAGAAAGATAGAGTGAATGGGATGAACTAATTAAGTCACTAATATAGCTTTTATAATACATCAGTTTTCTATTACTGGACCAGTACTAACTCAACTCTGCTTAACTGGCTTATCTTTTTACATCTGCCATACTTTCTTGCAATATTTGTAGAAGAAAATAGCTTTCTGTGAACAATTCTCTTCATCTTTAATATGAACATTTTAAAAAGGCTTTCATAACAATTAAGGGAAGAGAAAGCGTAATTGTACACGACAGATACACAAACAATAGGTCACATCACACAACAGGTTTAGCAAAAAGGTTTTATTTCTGAATGTCCCATAACCAAGCTAGAGTAATTAACGGAAGAGTAAGACAGCCAAATGCTTAATGGGGTTATGTAGATAGTTCTGGACATATTTTATGTAGCTCCTGGATCTTAATTTGTATGTAAAAGTAGCTGCAGATAGCAAAGTCTCCCAGTAAGCACTAGAAATATTTTAGCCTACAGATGGCTGTTGCTTCATGGGACAAAAGGAATGTAAATGGAAGTCCAACTTTCATTTTTATTAAAAGGATAAAAGAATGAAAAGGGCAGGGTGATTTTTCAAGAGAATCTTATGCTTAATTTTAAAATCTTTACTTCTGGTCAGATACCATGAAAATCTTTTTGACCCTAAATATTCTGATTTTCAAATGATAAAGGTCATCTAGGTAAAAAAAAAAAATTGGATACCAGCAAACAGTAAGTGGATTGAAAAGCCTTACACACAGAGCTGTTCATTTTTACCTATTTTTATCTGTACACTGATTGATACTAGCATGAAACAATGAAAAATATTAATATGAGAAGTATATCTAAGCTTTTCTATGAATCCTGAAATGAAACTAGGCTTTGCACTGGAATTCAGGAAATATTTTCTGCTTCTGGCATTAGCTGTATATTTTATGTAAACTCTAGAGTCTAAACAAAAGCTTGGTTTTGACTTTTGGTAGTGACTGATTATTAGTAATGACTGAATATGGATTTAATGTATAAGTGCCTCACACTTGCAACTCTTAGTGCCAAGCATAGGAACCAAAGCATATCGAAGTAGATGAGAGTCTTCCCATTGACTTCAGTAGTCTTTGAATCAGGCCTTCTGTGACTTTCATGGAAATAGAAGTAATCCATCAGTCACCCTGCTCAACTTGTAGAGTCTGTGAAAGGTTTTTTTGTGGGTTGGGTTTATCAAGTCCATATATTTTGAAAATCTGCTTAATGATATTCTATCAAGGCTAAACATTTTGAAATACTGACATTTCATCCCACCTCACCATCCTCACGATTTCTAAGAGGTCACATGGAGCATAAAAAAATCAAGGCAGAAAAGTTTTAATATGTGAAATGTGTTCACCAACTTAATATTGGCAATATCAGTCAGTTACAAAACATATTTGAATCATAGGAACATATGAAGAAGGGGGATAGCAGTAAGCCTAGACTTTGATTTTAATGTGAAAAATATTAAATATATTATATATTCAATAAAATTATAATCAAATACTTCATTTTGTCATCATCACAAATTACTTGGTATTCTTTCTTCTTCAAACTACAGCTTAGTGTCTTATTAAGATTAATGAACACGAGCAAGGTATACTGCTGATCTACACTAATACAGATGTAGCATATGTACCTCCTAACTAATTATATTCTGTAACAAAATATTAGTATAAGGTTTGCATTAAAAATAAATTGAAATTGAGTGAAAATGGTTACACTGTCACCTGGTTTTTGAATCAGGAATGGGGTAGGAATAAGTGTTCATAATTCAAAATGCTTAACAATGAAAAAGTGTTGTCAGGAAGTTTCTTTGAACTTAGGGTCTTGATATATAGAATCCACCAAAATAAAACAAACCTTTTGTGGATTTTAAAAGAAAATAGTGCCAGAAACTTGCATTTGGCTGCCTGGCTAAAGATGATTACGTTAGGCTCATAGTTGTGTAATATGCTACTATGATAACCTCATTAGAAGTTTTGGTTTGAAAGTACAAATAAGACTTTTAATGTTACTTTCCTGTTGTGTTTTTCCTTTTAATGAATTAATAAAATTAGTTGTACATTTACAAGGAAAATATTCCTATGACTCATAGGCTCCTTAATGTAAATAGAGTAAATCTTATAGTAACTGTAAGGAAACTGTGTTCACTTTCTTGCACTTTTTAAATATCTTACATGTTCATCCACTACCTGCTAAAATTGTAAGTAATAAAGAACTTATAAAAAGACGCAAAACAATAATTTTGTATTAAATCTGTCTCCCTGCAGACCCTGGAGCTCATTTGTATTTGTTATAATTGAAAGCTTAATTTCATGGTTCTTTCCCATCCCTTCGTTTTTTCACCTTATCTTAGTTGCATAATATTTATTCTTTATTCATTCTTTGCTTTAAAAAGCTTACCTTACATATCCAGTTAGTACCACATCTCTCTCACATTGCTGTTCTTAAAATTCACAATTTTTTTAATTAAAAAAACCTTATGGGCCAAGATTTTCAACAGTCACTAGTGCTTTTGGGGACTCAACTTGAGAGATGTCTGGAGCTTTGTTTGTTTGTTTATTTAAGAGGGTGATTCCCTGCCATACTGTGAAAATCAAGTTTCTTGAACATGACTAGTTGGGGACTCAGAAATAAAGGTACAACAAAATCAAATTATTGGCTATTTATGAAAATCTTGGACTAAAACCATAACAAACATTTACAGTTCTGTGTGACTAAGAACAACTTTAGTTAATTCATTACAGTAATTACTGCTTTTTGTTAATAAATAGATACTTTATTTGATGTAAGGACTTGAAAATGAATAAGCTCTCTTTATTCCAGCCCTGATAACATGGGGCTGCTTGACCCAGCCACTAGTGATGGACGAGTAATTTTCTTCCTGCCATGGGAAAAGATGACTATTGCCGGGACTACAGATACTCCAACTGAGGTTACACATCACCCGATACCTACAGAGGAAGATATTAACTTTATTTTGACTGAAGTGCGCAACTATCTTAGTTGTGATGTTGAAGGTAACATTAATGAGCTTTTTCGGAGTGGGGGGCTAGCCACGTTAGTCCGTATCTACAAAAACAACGAGGAATCCTGTGGGAAATTAGAAACTAACTGATATATTAGGGCATAAGCTTTTGTGGGTAAACCCCACTTCGTTGGTTTTTCCCACAAAAACTTATGCTGTAATAAATCTGTTAGTTTCTAAGGTGCCACAGAACTCCTCCATTTTTTAATGAGCTTTGTTTTTCATTTTGTGTCTGCAATTTTTAATAGTGAAACTCTGGTGTCACTAAAGTTTTGTGTGATTTGACTTACCATGCTTTTGGTATTCTGGGACATTGTGACCTTACCAACATTTCAGGCTAATGCAATTACTGCTTTGTCAGATGTATCCTGCATACCCTGTTAGTTTATATATCAACCCACTCTGAGGGCTCCCATTTGGCCAAAGTGGCATTAACTTTTTGACTTCACAGCCACTCATTTGCTCCTTTTGGGCTGGGGGGATTCTGTGTGATGCTGTCAGTTTTCATCAGAGGGAAGGGGTGGAAGATGTGGAACATGTGAAGGTACATCCAGCATCTAAGCATGAGTTTGTTGATCAGCCTCAATGAACTTTTTTTCTAGAAAAAGTTCTTGAGTTTTCCAAAGTCTTTATTCTGGTTTGTATTTTTAACCACTTTGTCCTTAATATTTGCCTTTTAAAAAAAATGGGACATGTTCAGTATTGTCCAGTTTTCAATTCAGGAAGAAGGATTAAGGGGAAAATGGAATTTTTAAAAATAGTACAGTGATTGCTAGGTAGGTTCATTTGATATAGGGCACTTAAATGGAAATGACCTGTTTGCATTCAGATTGGTGGCTTAGAGTTGAAAAGCTTCATATCTCATTACCAAGCCCTTTAGCCATCCTGGCCCCTTTACTGTTGCTATGTTTTAAAATGATTTTGTGAAAATGTTTACATTAGAGATATTAAAGTAAATCTGAAAAGTATTTTGCCTGCTGGGAATGTAGCAGTGTTGTGTAGTTAGATATAGGAAGGAGGCTGAAAACTCTAGCTTTCTTGTTTGTTCTTCCCTGGAATGGGTAAATTGATAGTTCTGTTTTTGTATCAAGTTAAGAAAAATGATCTATCCAAAAAATGCACCATCAAGTCTCTTGAGCAGAAGTTAATCAGAATGATGTGGTGTGCCAGGCAGGTGGTTTGTTGAACTAAGCTATGGCTCAGAGTATTGAATAGGACAGAATTTTTGCAAGGTGTTTCACAAAAGTAGTTTTCTGGAGTGTTTAAAGCTTTTGAAGGAAACCCACATAGGTGCATGCTGATTTTCACATATCCAATTAGCAATGTTTATAGATTGCCTATTTTTGAATTAACAACTGTGCTGGCCGTATCAACTCACTGCAGACCTGCTTTTTAGCTGCCAGAGACAGTGCCAGGGTTATCAACTTACACAGGCTTGGATGTGTTCCAGCAATTTAATTATAGTGTCACACATGCTGCTTTTCCCAGTTTCTTTAGTTTATAAATGTAATATGGTATCTTATTTCTGTGATTAGCACTTCATTTTAGTGGGTTAAACATGCTGGCAGAGCAACATCAATTTCTGAAATCTATTCAGTGCTCTTTTGGGATCTCTTTATAGTCTATCGATTTTCAGTTATCAGTCATATGAAAGCAGTATCTAAAAACATACCCCAATATGCTTCCGCATAAAGCAAATCAGTCAATTTTTTCCTTTGTAAATTTAATAAGCAACACAATTAAGTTTTAAAAAAGCCTCTACTTCTCTCATGTTTTGTTTAGAAAGTGAAATGATTATAATATCTATTTGTGGTTTTAAAAAGAAACAATTTTATGGTATAAACAGATATGATCTATTTAAGCCGGTTGGTAAAGACATTATCGCTTAAGCTGCTTGGCAATTTTAAATTATTTGGTATTTTATACATTATGCAAAAATAATGTGGATTACTAGTAACATGCATAACAAAAACATCTTTTAATTACAGTAATTTAAAAGATCCAATGACCACATCACAAAAATTATGGCTTTGCTGACTGATGGAAAAATTCAGAGTGCGTGTGCATATTCCTTATGTGGTCATCAGTGAACTATGCAGGTGCGCTTCTCTAAGGCTATATCTACACAGCAGTGTTATTTCAGAATAACTGACATTATTCTGAAATAACGAAGAGCATGTCTACACAGTGTGTCTACACATTATTTCGAAATAATGGCGAGCTGGAGGACTTCTTACTCGGACTCCTCTAACTCTCATTTCATGAGGCGTAAGGGAAGTTGAAGGAAGAGTATTCTGGCTGGATAACGATTGTCAGAGAGTAGTTATTAATGGTTCACAGTCCTGCTGGAAAGGTATAACAAGTGGGGTTCCGCAGGAGTCTGTTTTGGGACCGATTCTGTTCAATATCTTCATCAACGATTTAAATATCGGCATAGAGAGTACGCTTATTAAGTTTGCAGATGATACCAAGCTGGGAGGGGTTGCGACTGCTCTGGAGGATAGGGTCATAATTCAAAATGATCTGGACAAATTGGAGACATGGTCTGAGGTAAACAGGATGAAGTTTAATAAGGACAAATGCAAAGTGCTCCACTTAGGAAGGAACAATCAGTTTTACACATACAGAATGAGAAGCAACTGTCTAGGAAGGAGTACAGCAGAAAGGGATCTAGGGGTTATAGTGGACCACAGACTAAATATGAGTCAACAGTGTGATGCTGTTGCAAAAAAAGCAAACATGATTCTAGGATGCATTAATAGGAGTGTTGTGAGCAAGACACGAGAAGTCATTCTTCCGCTCTACTTTGCGCTGATTAGGCCTCAGTTGGAGTGTTGTGTCCAGTTCTGGGCACCACATTTCAAGAAAGATGTGGAGAAATTGGAGCAGGTCCAGAGAAGAGCAACAAAAATGATTAAAGGTCTAAAGAACATGACCTATGAAGGCAGACTGAAAGAATTGGGCTTGTTTAGTTTGGAAAAGAGAAGATTGAGAGGGGACATGATAGCGGTTTTCAGGTATCTGAAAGGGTGTCACAAGAAGGAGGGAGAAAAATTGTTCTTCCTGGCCTCTGAGGATAGAACAAGAAGCAATGGGCTTAAACTGCAGCAAGGGAGGTTTAGGTTGGACATTAGGAAAAAGTTCCTAACTGTCAGGGTGGTTAGACACTGTAATAAATTGCCTAGGGAGGTTGTGGAATCTTCATCTCTGGAGACATTTAAGAGTAGGTTAGATAAATGTCTATCAGGGATGGTCTAGACAGTAGTGGGTCCTGCCATGAGGGCAGGGGACTGGACTCTATGACCTCTCGAGATCCCTTCCAGTCCTAGTATTCTATGATTCCTTTGACTTCCTGCTGTGTAGACAGCGCCAAAAGCCGAATTAATCTATTTCGACTTCAGCTACGCAATTGATGTAGCTGAATTTGCGTAGCTTAATTCGAGTTTTGACCTGCTGTGTAGATGTGCCCTAACTGAATATCTCCAACTGCATGGTCTCTGAGGGTACATATGCATAGCGGCGCTATTTTGGGATAACATCTGTTATCCCAAAATAGCGTTCTGGGCAGTTTAACAGCACACCTGTTATTTCAAAATACATTTGAAATAACAGCCTTCTTATTCTGGCTTCCTGTAAACCTCATTGCACGAGGACTAACGAAGATGCCGGAATAACGATTTATTTCAAAATTAGCGCTGTATAGAAAATAAGCTATTTCAAAATAAGCTATGCAATATGCATAGCTTAAATTGCATAGCTTATTTTGCTGTACGTGCTTCTGTGTAGATGTTCCCTGAGAGGAGATTTTGTACCTTGCAGTAATAGCCTCAATGCATAAGTCTGTACTGCAAAGTGGCCCATGGAATAGCACCAGTATCAACTATTACAGGTAGCAGAATGTGATTGCTACTTATAGGGTCCCTGGGTTGAGATCCAGAGTACTGAGTGGGCCCAAGTCCTCCCATCAGCCACTACCAGAATGACCTGAGTCCCAAGAAAGAGTCAAGGTTTGTTTAGGGGCTCAAGTGAAAAGCAAGAATTAGAGGCTCCAGGAAGAAAGCCCTGGGGAAATTGCTCTATACAGGGCAGACATAGACTTAAAGCTAGCCTAGAAACAGCTGAGAAATGAGCCCAAAGACAGGGCTGCAGGTACCCACCAGGGTACTGTAATAGGCTCTGTTGTACCTTTGTTTATCCCAGGAGGGTTTCTTCATGTGATGAGCCACTAGGGCTCAGCAGCCAGTAGGGGGCTCCAGAAAAGGGAAAAGTGCTGGTTTGCAGTTGGCCGACAGGAGGTGCTCATGAGAAATGAGTGTCCCCTGTCACAGCAGTATGGGGTTTAGCCATTAGCAGTATGAATGGTGCAAGGGTCTAACCATCCCGAGTATATATTTAGGGTCTCAGACAGGATGATACTTTGAGCAGCTAGCCTCTCCCTCAACTTGCTCTGCTGTGGCTTTGCTCTGTTTTTAGCACACTGTCTCAGTAATATCTGGCATGGGTTTTTCTTGTTAAGCTGTAATTTATGCTACCAGCCCTAGTGTAAATGTACCCTAAGACTACATATAGAGTAAGATTTTTAAGCTCCTGGTTCCATGTTAAATCTCTTCTTTTGGACAACATCTGAAGACTGTTTTGGGTAACTTACCCCTGTAGTTCAACCATTTCTAAAGTCTTGAGAGCAGCCTTGGTGGTTGTTTGATTTGCTAACTGTTAATTTGTGACTTGATGGAGTGAATCTGGGTACATCAGTTGGTTGTGGTTATTCATTGTGATAGCTTGATAAGTGTGCACGAAGATGAAAAAGAAATGTCTTGTCCCAAGGAGTTCACTCTTGACTACAATAGGAGTAGGAACAGGTCCTTTAATGCATTGATATCATAATAAAGAAAACAGGTAAGGAGAGAGACAATGGAAAGAGTAGAATTGTTGCTTTTTCAAAATGTACAATTTTAACATGTTAACTTGAAGGACAAAAGTCATTCGAGAGGGGCAGGAATGATGGAATGGAGGTTTCCACTGAAAGACTAAATGGAAAAAATGAGAGGCTTTTACTGCTGGAAGCCTTTTCTGAGCCGTGGATAGTGGTATACTGCTGATTGTTCTCAGAGCAACAACTGTTTATGGTCCCAGCTGTTTGCTCTTACATTATGGTCATATGATATATTAAATTCACTCAGCTTCTGTCCCTGATGGATCCAGCTGCCTTGGTACTTTAGAAGAGATGGAGAAATCAAGCTTTTATTTACCTTCTTTTATTTTTCACATTCTATATAACAAGGCCTCTTAATTTTCAAGTAAACCATAGAATCCTAGAGTCAGAAGAGACCTTAGAAGGTCATCGAGTCCAACCTGCTGCCCAAAGCAGGACCAACCACAGTTACAAATTTTTAGGGATGAAGATTCTACCACCTCTCTAGGTAACCCATTCTAGTGCTTCACTACCCTCCTAGTACAATAGTTTTTCCTAATATCCAACCTAGATCTCCCCCACTGCAACTTGAGACCATTGCTTCTCATCCTATCATCTGTTACCACTGAGAACAGCCTCTCTCCATCCTGTTTGGAACTCTTCTTCAGGTATTTAAAGGCTGCTAGCAAATCCCTCCCCCCCCCCCACTATTCTCTTCTGTAGACTAAATAAGCCCAAATCCCTCAGCCTCTCCTCATAAGTCATGTTCTCCAGCCGCCTAATAATTTGTGTTGCCCTCTGCTGGACTTTCTCCAATGTGTCCACATCCTTTCTGTAATAGGGCCCCAGAACTGGACACAATACTCCAGATGTGGTCTCACCAGTACCCAGTAAAGGTGAATAATCACTTCCCTTGATCTGCTGACAGTGCAATTCCTAATGCACCCTAATATGCCGTTAGCCTTCTTGGCTACAAGGGCACACTGTTGACTCATATCCAGTTTCTCATACACCGTAATCTCCAGGTCTTTTTCTGCCAAACTGCTGCCTAGCCAGGAGGTCCCCAGCCTGTAACAGTGCTTGAGATTCTTCTGTACCAAGTGCAGGACTCTGCATTTGTCCTTGTTGAACCTCATCAGATTTCTTTTGGGGCCCAATCCTCCAATTTGTCTAGGTCAGTCTGGACCCTATCCCTACCTTCCAACATATCTACCCCTCTCTAGCTTAGTGTCATCTGTGAACTTGCTGAATAAATACATAATAAAGCTACATAATAGTGGTGGGGTTAATTCATCTAGGACTCAGAAAGGCCCACTATGTTCTTTTATAATAGCTGTTATATTATTCAGAAAACTGTTTTTATTAGGAGATGATGCCAATCGCAATGTTTAACAAAAGTAACTGTACTTTTCTGGTTAAAAAGAAAAAAACAAAAAACAGTGTTGCAGTGGCTCTATGACTCTTTGCCTTGAGTTACATTTTCCCCTGAACTACTTCAAAGAACACAAATAGAATATTTAAGTATCAGAGGTATAGCCATGTTAGTCTGAATCTGCAAAAGCGACAAGGAGTCCTGTGGCACTTTATCGACTAACAGATTTATTGGAGCATAAGCTTTCATGGGCAAAGATCCACTTCATCAGATGCATGTAGTGGAAATTCCGGAGGCAGATATAAATATACAGGCATAAGAAAAGAGTACCAAGATTTAAGTGTGATTCCAAGGAAAAACAACATCTTTCCCTTTTCTAAAAATAAAACTAGTGTTGTCCTGGCACCTAAAAAAACCACACAAAACAAAACAAAAACCAAAACCACCTGACCATTTTTCTCCACCTACCATCACCAGCTCCACTGAACTGGTTAGAGATTTCTGAGATATGGAATCCCCCTCTTTTATCTCTACATACATCATGAAAGTATTTTGTGGAGAGGTGCAGCCCCTCATTACACACACACTGGATATTCCACAAGGAGAAGGTGGGGGAAGCTCTTTATTTCTTCCTGAACCCCCACATCAGGACAAGTATTTTGATGGGGGAAGGATGAGACTTCAAGGTCTTCACCCATCAAACAACTGGTATAGGCTTAGCAGGGAAAGATTTCACCCACTTTCCCTTTAAATTTCCATTTTCAGCCTCTTTGTACCCCTCCCCCCCTTTCATGGTGAACTCAAGATGCGAATGTGGTAAGTAATCTTTCTGCGGATACTGAACCATTATTAGCCTAGCTGGCCCAAAAGTCAGAGAGTTCTGAGATGTTCCTAAATATTGTGCAGTAGATCACCGTATTAGCAGCTGAGCCACCAGGAACATCATCCATATCATTTTTTGGTTTTCAGTTGTTACTCAGCTCTGAATGATCAGATGGTTTTGTTGCACTAGTATGTGGACAGTTTCATGTACAAGATGCTGCTGACCAGCTTTCTATGATATAACAAAATAGGTCAGTGTGAAATATACCCTTCAACTACATACATTGTGGCAGTTAACAGTAGTCATAAAAGGAGGGTGGTAAAAATAAATGATGAGGGAGTTTTAGAATGATATAAAAAGTATGCTGAAATTTGTAAAAACCCACAGGTTATCACACACATACTAATTTTCATCATATTTGAGGTTGTCTGGGCACATGACTGGGAGCCAGGAATCTTGGAATTGTAACCAGTTTTGATATTGAATCTCTCTCTTATCATTGAGAAAGTCACATCAGCTTCTCTGTTCTTTAGTTTTCCGATCTTCAAAATGCGACTAACAATACTTCTCTCCTAAGGGGATTGTGTTAGACAGTGTTTGTAAAATTTTATTGAAATTCTATATTAAGTCATAGGATGTGAACAAACCGAGGATGTGTGTATATATATGTCCTTGCTTGTCTCTCCTGTATTCTTTGTAATTTTAAGAAAATGAAATTTTTGTTTTTAATCAGAAAATAATTAGAAACTGATTAGTTCTGAAGGTTATTTTCTAATTCTGTCTGGCCATAATTTGCTTCTAAACAGTGAGAAGAGGAGATGTCTTGGCAGCATGGAGCGGCATTCGTCCCCTTGTCACTGATCCCAGCTCTAAAGACACCCAGTCGATATCTCGGAATCATGTTGTTGCTGTTAGTGACAGTGGCCTGGTTACTATAGCAGGTACTGGAAATCCATTCCCGGTACCTCATCTGGCTTTATTAGGGTTCCCCAGTATATTTAATTCAAAGTTAGTGAATGTTTGTACAGCAGATTTGAAGGAACAAGTGATATTATTTAGTTATTAGTGAACAAGTAACTTACTAGTTCAAGTCTAGTAAGGATGAAACTATAGTAAGTGTGAAGTTTGGCCAGTGCAACACACTTCCACTAATTTATCAAATCAAATTGCTTGCAGGTGGGAAGTGGACAACCTATCGCTCCATGGCACAAGATACCATTGATGCAGCCATCCAGACTCACAATCTAAAGGCAGGCCCATGTAAGACAGTAGGCCTGTTACTGCAGGGGGCTAAGGACTGGAGTCCTACTCTTTACATTAGGTTGGTCCAAGATTATGGACTGGAAAGTGAGGTGAGTCAACTACATTTTTACTCAGTTCTACTCTATGGGGGGGGGAAAAAAAAAGCAGTAGCACAGCCTGTACTATGAGCTCATAAATTGGCATAGGACTGTGCTGTTTGGTCACGGCAGAAATAATTGTATAAGAAAGAAAGAAATCCAGTCATAAATTTTCTTTGCTAGTGGAGTACTTAAAAGCCATGTGTATTCTTTATTTCAGTGTCTGCATAATCACCAAGCTATGCCCTCTGTTTTTAAACGTGTGTGACAACCTAAGTCTTTGGCTTCTCAAGCCCAACAAAATCTATTCTTCAAATGTGATCACAGTAGCAGAAAGGAGCTGAAGCATCATTAGTCACCGTTACATTGATACATGCATAGTAGCGTTAGTGCTGGTCTAAGCATTCACAACGCAAGTTGTTTCCTCCCACACAATCAAAAACTAATACCATCCTCAGCCTATTTATTACAGGCTATGGGAGAACTGACAAGAATAGCTGATATATATTCAACTGTGCTTCAGAAGGTGCTAGGAAATAGTGTTCACTGAATGTGCTCTTCATTTTATAGGTGGCTCAGCACCTTGCTTCTACATATGGTGACAAGGCTTTTGAGGTGGCCAAATTAGCCCAAGTTACTGGAAAGAGGTGGCCTATTGTTGGAAAACGCCTTGTGTCAGAATTTCCATATATTGAAGCTGAGGTATGAGAAAATGGCAAGGTTATCATCTCTATAACTTACGGTGATTATTGGTCTCCTTCCCTGTGAAGTATCCTTATAACCCCAAATCTTCAGGGGTGAAGTGAGGGAGTGGAATCTGTATCTGGCGTATAAACACAAATTTATTTCAGAGTAAAACATGGAATAATTTTTCCTGAACTGTTGTTAATTGTATCTGGATGCATGATCCCAGATGCTTTTTTATATTGCTGCAAAAAGGGGGGCTTATTTCATACAAATCTATTTTCTTCAATCACATAAGCCAAATTAGGGCCTAGTGTGCACACATGTACTCCATATCAGCCCCGTCCGGTGCTCTTATTCACCTTACCAACCCATTTGCCAGAGCTTCCTGCTATTTTTTTGCCTCATTCTGACATAAATCCAGCCCTTTTCCCATGTTCAAACACTGCAGGATTTTACATTTTTCTTTTTATTTAATTCTATTATCCTAGGTTGTATATGGGGTAAAAGAGTATGCGTGCACTGCAGTGGATATGATTTCACATCGCACTCGGCTGGCCTTCTTGAATGTGCAAGCCGCTGATGAAGCCCTACCAAGAATCATTGATATAATGGGGAAGGAACTTCGCTGGAGTGATCAGAAGAAAAAGGTACAAAAGGCACTTTACAAGAAAAAGGTCCCAGTTGTGGAGCTCTCTCTGTCTTGCATTTTTATCTTATTACCTCTTGCACATCTTGCAAGAAAGAGAGATTTCCCCTTGCTACTAAAAACAAATACAAAACAAAACAAAAAGAAAAAAAAACGTGGTTGGTTAATATATATAAATAGAATCCAGATACAATTTTTATCACTAAAAGAATAAAAAAAATGGCCTAAACCAGATAAAACAATACTTAAACCCATTGATATAGTCATTACATCTTTCTGTCCTTTACTTAAATTTAAATACTAAAACCTTTATTGAAGGAGAAAACCCTTCCTTCACGTTGCTGAAATTCTATTTACGAAAAACCGATGAGAGTTGTAGAGTTTTTCTGCAAACTACTACAAGTCAGGTTTTGCCCATCGAATCCTGCCCACAACAAAGTATGTTTAATCTACTCCTACTAATATGGCCTGTGGGACATACGGAGTCCCAGTTCCACTTTAAAACTCTACTCTCTCTTGTTTTCCTTAACCAGTTTCCATCTTAACAAATGTGTGTCCAAACTGGTTTAATAGAAAATTGCAGATGCTCTTTTCCTCCCACGAGGATTATCTTTTGGCATAGGCCATTATAAAAGACCTATCAGAACAATTATAGTCTTGAGCTGCTTAACTTAAAAGTGAAAGTAAAATTAGAGGTTTCCTCCTGTTCCTTAGTTGACATGTTGTTCAACATGAAATTTGTCACAATTGACCAGTCTGTTCAAGGCACACAAGATTTGAATAGTAGGAATGTTTCAAGTCAGAATTGCTGCTCATTGGTAGAGCTGTGAAAGGAAAGCTTGCATGGCTTTTTTCTTTATAGCCTCTCGTCTTGATTCTCCTTTTCTAAAGCTTCCTTTGTGAACTGATGATGAAGTTGGGCTTGATACTACTGCTGGTTGGTTGAGTGCTAAGTTTGCAAAACAGTCAGAAAATGTCAACACTGAGGGTATGTGTAGACTACATGGCTCCGACGATGGAGCCATGTAGATGAGTTTACTAGACATAGGAAAATGAAGCCGCGATTTAAATAATCGCCGCTTCATTTTCATCAAAATGGCCACCGCGCTGTGCCGATCAGCTGTTTGGCGGCACAGCGGGGCAGTCTGGACACGCCACGGTCGACAAGGGAAGCCCTTGTCGACCACTCCATTATGCCTCGTGAAATGAGGATTTCCCTTGTCAACCGCGGCACGTCCAGACTGCCCCGCTGTGCCGCCAAACAGCCGATCGGCACAGCGTGGCAGCCATTTTGATGTAAATGAAGCGGCGATTATTTAAATCGCCGCTTCATTTTCCTATGTCTAGTAAATTCATCTACATGGCTCCGTCGACGGAGCCATGTAGTCTAGACATACCCTGAGATTGCAGGGCAGCCTTTCTTGCCCCCCTTGAATGTACACATTGTGATAGTCTGTAGTTGCATGATCACACACCATTTCTCCAATAATACAAA
The DNA here is from genome assembly GCA_032595735.1 of Pelochelys cantorii. Lineage (NCBI taxonomy): Eukaryota > Metazoa > Chordata > Testudines > Trionychidae > Pelochelys > Pelochelys cantorii. The sequence continues at coordinate 32,422,018 of CM064332.1, forward strand.
TAACACACAGTTTCTGTAAGTGTAGACTGGTGGTGTCTCTCTCAAGCCCAGGAAGGATTGATACCGTGCCCACTGTCTATATCAGGTCCTTTTCCTCAGGGCTTCATTTATTGGTCATACCAACAATATTCAGAATAAAAAATCAAATAAATAGTCAACATAAATCCTATGGCTAAACCAGGTTCCTTTCCATTACCCCAGGAACTTTGTTGTGGGAGTCACCAGCTCTGATAGCTTTTTCTCAGTCCTCCTACAAATCATCTGTCTGGGTGTCCCAGTGCTGCTGGAGCCAAACTGCTGCTTACAGTGCTCCTCCCTCAGTTTTTTCAGCTCTTATAAGAGTTCAGTGCTTATCAGGCAATCATCCCATCCTTTGCAAGTTGCCAGGTACCAGTCTATTTTAAGGGCTCTGCCTTAGAACAGGACTAACTAGCCCCATGACCCCTGGCTCTTTCATGGGGGCATATCACCCTGTTACTGTAATTACATATGTAGCATCTTTAAAGGCGATTTTTTTCATTCCTACATATGAGCTCTATTTTCAGTGTGTTCCAGTATATCTTTATTGCTGTTTGAGGGTGAGATAGTGTAGTACATTATCAGCAGCATTCATTAAGTCCTGATCCTGTAAAGACTTGTGTACATGCTTAACATGAATCATGTGAGTAGTCCTGATAAGCTCACCAGGTCTCCTCATATGCTTGAAGAGTTCTGTGTAGCTCAAAAGCTTGTCCCTCTCACCAGCAGAAATTGTTCCAATAAAAGATAATTACCTCACCCACCTTGTTACTCTAATATCTTAGAACCAATGGAGGTATAACAGCACTGTAAACAACAATGTAAGATATTGACTTAATCACATATATAGGTCTTTGCCACATATGTGCCCTAGAACTTTGGTGACACATGCATACGGCCAGAAAATTTGTACGATGGGTATGTGTCATTTATACATAATCTTTAGTACGCTGAGTAAGTAAACAGTATTAGTGACTTTTATGGCATACATCGACCAAAATACTAAAGAAGCTACATAACTGTAATAAAGGTTTTAGAAAACTAGTATATGCTAATATACTGTGTAATATAGTTGAAAAATAGTATGTGATCACTTGATTAAAGGCTATGAATTCTCATTTGACTATAATATTAAAAGGAGCTGGAAGGGTCAGAGCAAATCTCTCAGGTAAATATACATTTTATGGTCTTCCACACAAGATGTTAAATACCAAAACCATACCTAAAACTCTTAAATAAGCAAAGAATTCAAAGTTGAACTGAAACATTTTAACTTATGGCTAAGACCTTCCTTTTCATTCTGCTGTATGAAGAGGATAATGTCATGTTTTATTTTTATTCTCATATCTATTGTTGATTGGAGTCCATTATGGACCATTCACAGCATTTAAATATTGATGTAAGTTACCAACTCTAAATTCTGGTCTTGCTGACACCATTGTGAGATGCATGTGTGTATTGAGAGCATGATATGACCCTAAAATCTTTGTTCCATTTCTCTCTGTGTGAATATCAATTGACAATCAACACTTGAACATGAAAGCAAGTGATCTAGGTGAAACATGGAATACTGCTTTATCTTAATGACCTTGCTTGCTTGTAAGCACTTTTAGGCCATTAAATGCTGATACTCCTCTAAGAACCAGCAATTATAATTAAGTGAATGGAGTCAATAAAATATTACAGTATAGAAGGTATTCAGCGTGTAAATATTCAGGATTATTCTAGAACTGAGACTTTGTTTCCTTCACATTTTAGGAAGAACTTGAATCTGCTAAAAAGTTTCTGTATTATGAAATGGGCTACAAGGCAAAATCAGAGCAATTAACAGACAGCTCTGAAATCACACTTATACCTTCAGATATTGACAGGTAAATAAAGTACAAATGGACTTTCCCCAGTCCCTGGGAAGAGACTTCTGTCAATCTTTTCCATATTCCTGTACCATTCATAATCCTATTTTGCAGATATAAAAAGAGATTCCACATGTTTGATAAAGAGAAGAAAGGTTTTATTACCATACTGGATGTTCAACGTGTGTTAGAGGTAACATTTCTCTTGATTTTTGAATTCTTATCTCAGTTGTGTAATATAGTATAAATCATGTTTAACAGATCCAGTTGATTTGCTTGTTCTGTTCTTTTATTTAGAACATCAGCATTCAAATTGATGAAAATACACTTCATGAGATTTTAAATGAGGTGGATTTGAACAAAAATGGGCAGGTTGAACTCAATGAGTTTTTGCAGGTAAGTGTGTAGGGTGTGTGTTTGTTTGTTAGTTGTAATGAAAGGGATGAAAGAACCCTCATCTCCTACTTTCTATATTTGAAATTATTAGAATTAGATGTAGGGTTTATACATATAATTTTACAGGCTTGCCATAAATTTTTTTAGCCATGATTTATTTTATATGAACTTACTTTGCCTAATGGTGGACAATGCATGTATCAACGTTAAGAAATACAATTTCTACAGCACAGACTTTGTATTGATCACATAATTTCCTATAATCTGAATCTGTTCTTATAAGGGCAAATGTTGCAGTATGTGCTTATAATTTTTTTAATAGTGATGAAGCATTGGAGAGAAAGAAACTAAAATAAAATAAAACTGCCTTATTAACTTGAAGTATAACTCAGTTTTATCACTAATCCAACTGCCGTCCTCACGCACAAATCTCTAGTTGGGGTTGGCCAGCTAGTCCATCAGTGGGTATGGGCTGTTGACAACAGTGCTAATAATGCAGTGAGGATGTATCGGCTCATGTCACAGCAACTCATCAGTTGCTAATCAAATAATTGTGTAGCTCAAGTCTTGCTCATTCTCTCTAGAGCAATGTTTCTTAAACTGTGTTCCGTGGCACACTGGTGTGCCTTGGAGAACAACAGAATTCAAAATGGCCGCCCTTTTTCCTCAATACCTTCCCCCCAACTCCCCCCCCCCCTTTTTTTTTTTTCTCAACTGGTGTTCCTCAGTCTTAAAAAGTTTAAGAAACACTGCTCTAGAAGCAAGCTTTGAGTGAGTGTGACCATAAAAAGGAATGCTAGTCTAGCTCAAGTGTAGTAACTTGAGTGTACTGACCCAAACTAACAAGATATTTCTGAGGTTGAAAACTTGGCCCCATTGAAATCTATAGGAATTGTGAATATTTATTGCCTTCAGTGAGGCCAGGATTTCATCCTTAGCATAGACTGCCTGTCCTGCATTGGTAAAGGTACATACTATATGAGCTAGTAGGTGTTATCCTTCTGTGAGAGAGAGAATGAGGAGGGTTTTTTTTTTAAACATGGAGTTTGTCTGCCTCCCTTCTGTTGTGTCTTCTCCAGCCGTCTGGACATTAAAGCAGGTGGCTGTCTCTATTTTTTTTTTAAAGTAACCCAGCTAAAAGACTTGCTGAGGGGAAGGAACAAAAGACATCATGCTCCCAGCTTCTGAGAGAGAGGACCCTAAACCAGCAGATCTGAACTGGGAGCAACACAGAAATGGCTAATGTGACTTGTTGCAAACGCAAACCCTGAGCAAGTATCTATGTATAGATCCTTACCTAGAAGATCATCACTCTCTTACAATTGCCAAATAAATCTGAGGAGTGAAAGAGAGCAATACACTGCTGACCTATTCTGCAGTGGTAATTTATGCAGCTTTTCTGTTCATGCTGTGGAAATTTCACATGGTGTCAAGTGTCCTTAGAAGCTGTTTGAGGCCACAGTGGAACTCCTTGCTAAGAGGAGGTTGTGAAGACCAGGACTTTAACAGGGTTCAAGAAAGATACATTCATGGAGGTTAGGTCCATCAGTGGCTATTAGCCAAGACGTGTAGGAATGGTGTCCCTAGCCTCTGTCAGAAGCTGGGAATGGGTGACAGGAGACGGTTCACTTGATGATTCCCTGTTCTGTTCACTCCCTCTGGGGCATCTGGTATTGGCCACTGTCGGAAGACAGGATACTGGGCTAGATGGACCTTTGGTCTGACCCAGTATGACTGTTCTTATATTCTTACAGTGGATAGACAGGGTAAGAGGGTCACCTGTCCTTCCCAAATGATTTATAGCATCATAGAATACTAGAATTGGAAGGGACCTCAAGAGGTCATCAAGTCCAGTCCCCTGCCTTCACAGCAGGACCAAGCACCATCTAGATCAGGGGTTCCCAACCTTTTTCGGTCCCCGTACCCCCTTGGCTTTTAGTAAACCTTCCTGTACCCCCTATTCAATATGAAAGGAAATAAATTCTAGACTCTAGAATCCACAACTTTTTTCACTAACACTACTACTTTTGGAACATTTCAGTTAGGATAATCTAGTTATTTACCAAATATTCCCTGTACCCCCTTGACAAGTTTCTCGTACCCCCCCCCGGGGGTACGCGTACCCCAGGTTGGGAACCCCTGATCTAGATCATCCCTGAGAGATGTTTGTCTAACCTGCTCTTAAATTCCACCTCCCTAGGCAGTTTATTCCAGTGCTTAATCAATTCCGAAGAAACTCTGAAACTCAGAGTTTCTTCTATGCAGAAACAAACCTTCTTAGATCCAAACAGCATATCCTGTAGTCTCTTGGGATATCCTTTTCAGTAGTAGAGTGCTAAATTCTGCCCTCAGATTCATGTTTCTTGCTTCCTTCAGATTGGGTGTGAGCCACCCATACCTCTGAAGGCACCATTTGGCTCGTGGTGCACAGTTAAAATAGTAGCATTTATTCACACTTAACAAGACTTGATTAAAAGTTTCACTGAAAAAGTATTAGGGCTGAAAAGCCGCAGGTTCAGTGTGAGGTGTAAGCTATCTACATTGTCCTGCTTAATTTCTGGATTATCTATAGAGAGAAAGCAACAGAGTGCATGAAAGGGTATTAACATCAGTTGTCTAGGCATCTTGCTGCAAACGATTTATAAGGGAAAATAGAAGTCAGTAAAGATATCAGTACATTGTTCGCCTCCATCTATTTGACTCCCCTTACGTGAGCAGTTTGTTTCCAGCTAGCCAGGTTTGTTTTTGTATAGTCTTTCTTGGTCAGGTGTTTCAAATGACTGCCAGGTCTTTCCTGAATCACAGAGATGATGAATGCCGAACATGTGATAAATTAATACTGGGGATTTTGGTCAATGTCAGCCCTTTCTTCACAGTGTCAAGTTAAACAAACAAGATCAAGGGAAAGGAAATGGTAATTGTCTCTCTGGAGATGAGCTGTAGATAAGAGCATTGTTGAATCTAAATGCAGAAAATTTTCACCAGTTATGCCCTGCATTGCAAAAAAGGAGGATTTTTTTGCCTAAAGCATAGTGACCAAAAACATTTAAAATAAAATGGAAACAATAGCCCCATGACATCCTACTAATACATTTTCTTAAACAAAAGCAAACACATCTTTTCAGGCAATTGAGAGAGCGAGAGTGCCTCCTCCCCCTTTTTATATAAAAGTTTTTATTGGTGAAGAATAAATAGCACTTTTCATTTTCTATACAGAGCTCTTCATTTGAGTGGGTTATGCTGTAACTTTGTGAGTGGGGGTACAGTATAATTAAGAAACAGAAAACTGGCAATTAATCATTCAGAGCTTATTGTGCTCAAAACTCCTTTTAGAGGTTGTATATTTTGTGGTTCTAATATTTCCAAAATGTGAATGACAGCATTTTTTTTGCATTTTTTTAAACTATAATTATTGGTGGCTTCTAGTTTATCCTCTTGGCTTTTCATAAATGCACTGTGTGCCCCATTTTGGAACAGGTTCCTTAAATAAAAACAAATGAAAATTTCAAAAAAATGAAAAAATGAAATCTGGTTGCTTCAGCATTGCCATAATTAGGCCTTTTGTACACTTGGGATGAGTATCTTCTATGAATGTGTACAGCATGTAACTTCTTATGCACTACTATAAATTAAGTTTTAGAATCACAAGTAATAAAAAAACCCTTTGATTTTTGCCACCGAGTTAATTAAATGTATGGAACTTAAATAAGTGATGGTAAATCTTTTAAAATGGATCTATAAGGATACATTCTCCTTTTATTTTTGCTCTCTGAAAACTGTCACATTTCCTTGAAAGAATGTTTGTGGAAGCTTATGTTTGCAAATATTTGTGTAAACTTGTATTTGCATGTGTGGCAAGTGATCACTGTCACGTGATTTTTTTTTTTCTGACCAGTTGCAAACAGTCAACATGGCTTGAACAACGAATGCTTTCAGAAACTGTTTCAATTTATCTAATGAGTTCAAACAGTTAGGAATTTTTGAAGAAATTATGATGATCACAAATATAAACAGATGCTGAAGCTAAATTCATCAGATACATTTTTATAAAGTGTTTGCTCAGCTCTAGTCTGGTCTTTAAGAAAAAGGTCAGAGGAGTAAAAACGGTGTTGAATGTTTTGCTATCATGCTGATACCACACAAATCAATACTGGAGGAAGGAAGATAAAAAGGATGTTGTAGAGTAAGACCTGAATAGAAGAACATATCAGCATCTGTGATCACTAGCCTGTTGCATCACAGACCAGTTTCTTGGCTATGTCAGTTGGTGCACTCACTGATGAGAGTGGATCTATGACAATTTACACCAACTGAGGATCTGGCAGATGTTTGAACATTACCTGTGTAGATATTTGGATATTTTTTGCTCAACATGTATTTTTCTTGAGTAGTGTACAAGGGCCTACTGCTGCCTTCGCTTACGTGGACCAGACCTGGTGAAAGAACAGGGGGAAGCACAGAAGGCAGGGGAAAGAGTAGTTAAGCAGGAGGAGAATCACAGAATCACAGAATACTAGAACTGAAAGGGACCTTGAGACTCAAGTCCAGTCCCTTCTTGTCTGGGGCTGGAGGCTTTGAAGTAAAAACAGAGCAGCAGGCTTATGACTCCTGGCCCTGCCGCTGCCGCATTGCCTGGGAGCCGACTGGGATTGCTGTGGCTATTTAAAGGGCTCAAGGCTCCGGCCCCTGCTGGAGTAGTAATGTGACTGGGAGCCTTTTAAATAGCTGCAGCAACCCCAGGTGGTTCCCAGTCAATGCAGTAGCAGTGGTGCTGGGAGCTTCAAGCCCTTTAAATGGCAGCAATTTTAAGGACTCCTGGCTCCTGGCCCCACCGCTACCATATTGCCTGGGAGCCACCCAGGGTGGCTGCGGCTATTTAAAAGGCTCATGGCTCAGGCTGCTGCCATGGTAGTGCAACAACCAGGAGTCATGAGCCATTTAAATAGGGTCCTGCTGCCTGAGCCACAGCCTGGAAATTCGGTGACACGGACAGCAGGATATAAGTAGAAAGCGGCCAGGTGCAGTCCGTGGGCCAGATCAAAGTGTTAGGTGGGCTGGATCCAGCACCCGGGCCACATCTTGCCCAACCCTGGTGTACATAGTTACAAACTGATGTACACCAGTGCAGTATGTCCTGATTTCAAGCGAGGGGGGAAGTGGCACCAATCATAGCAATTTATCTTATCTACATGAGGGGTTAGCTTCAGTTGCAGCTATGTTATTGGCTGGCCACCAATGGGTGGAATCCTCAGTAAAGGGAAGACTTCAACCTTTGGGATTAGAATCTCTTTAAGTGTAGTGTCATGATTAAATATGGCTACTATCATTAATATGTTGTACTTTTTTTTTTTTAAGCTCATGAGTGCTATTCAGAAGGGATATGTGTCAGGAAGCCGACTGGCTGTACTTATGAAAACTGCTGAAGAGAATTTACATCAGAGAGTTGTTATTCCAGTGGATCGAAGTGGCGGTGGACTGTGAGTTTGAAAAATGCAAAACCTGCATACAGCTATGTCGCTGCCTCGTTCAGTGCTGAAAAACATTCCAATGGTTTCAAAAGTCTGTTTATTCTACACGATCTGTATCTGGTAGTCAGGTAGCTTTTACAAAAAAAACGGGTTCCATTTATCTTTTTCCTTATTTTCTGTACTGATATTAATACTCCAAAATGTGGCCTTTTGGACTGGGCAGACTTCAGACATGGAAATTATTTGCAAGAATTCAGACTAGAGTCTAGAAAAGGGTTGTTCAGACACTCCCTCTCACAACTTTAAATTCTTAGATAATCTTCACTCTTAAAAAGAAATGGTGCACAGAGAACAACTGCTACCTAAAATCTACTTAATTAAAGTATTCGGCATGTTCAAAGTGCCTGTCAGAAAAAGAAAAGTTTTGATGGGGGAAGGGGAAATGTTCACATTTAGGTTTTCAGGAGGATGCCACAAAGAAATATCTTGAGCACTTCTAAATTAAACATCCTGATAAAGAATCATAGTGATATTTATGGAATGCTACATAGTCACTTCAATGCTTCTCAGTGTTGTACTCATTCAGTGGCACCAATTTTTTTATCAGACAGATTTCTGTCAATAAAGTTTTGACAGTATGAGGCTGGAAGAGCACAAGATGAAAGCAAAAAAACCAAAATTATCACAATAAGATATAATTTAAAGTAAAACATATATAGGTATACCTTTCACTCCTATGTGTGGAAACCAGGCTGTTTTCAGTATATGCTGTTGTCTAGCAGATATTGGCGTATATTGTAAAGTCTCGTACTGTTTGGTTTTGTTTTTTTAGACAAATACTGAAAGTATATATAAGAAGAACTTTGCCATATTACTCTAATCTTAGTCAGTTAATATTTGCATAATGTACACTTAAATGGGAAAGTTGTTTTGCGTTCTAGCACGGCTTACTGAAAAAGCAGTAAGGGCTATTGAGCAAATTAATGCAAAGTTGAGAGAACCGATTTTGGACTATTTATTTGAGCCTTTCTCGCACATGCCCCACCTGGTTATTTGCCCTGTGACTCTTCCTATTATGAAATTGGCTATGATCAGCATTAAGATCAGATGAAGGGTTTCTGCTTGATCTGTGGCAGGGAGGAAAAAAAATTAATGGATATTTTATTGGTAAGTACTTTTCATAATAGTCCTTTGAGTATAAATATCAGTTTACATCTCAAAGCAGAAGCCTTGAATTTAAAGTGCCAGTATACATATACGCAACTAAATGCAAAATCTGATTTATTTTAATCCTTTAAGGGCACATGATGTGAGGTTAATATTCTGCAAGCAGTGCAGTTCTGAAAAGTAGACAAGTTCAAAAAAAAATTAAATAAAATTGTATGCAAAATATTTAGGTGCTGAGGATGTAAAATAACTGTGATGACAGTGCTAACTGCAGGCGGTGGTGGTGAGGTGGTTGAAATTTTTTAATCTAGTACGTTTCCAGCTATTAAAAATTGTAACGATCTAAAAATGGGGGAAGGAAAAGCCCACCTAAAATTATTAAATGAATCTGAACTTATCAGTTCAGGGCAAATATACAGCACTTAGTCTAAACAAAAAATGGAGGGAAGACCGTATTCTAAAAAGCCCCAAGGTGAAATGCTTTCAAATGATTTTTCCTTATTAGATTTTGCTAACATCAAGATGCTTTGTACTTTCTTGCACACATCACAGTGGGGAACTAACTTTTTTTGCTTTTGAGATCACTGAGCACACCCTAATATGGCTCAATCTGTGTGAATTAAGTCCTTGTACACACTTGATGACAATGTGAGGTTTATGTATGAACAAAAAGGGCCTTGGATTTGTTTCTCTGATAAACACTGGATAAAATATATATCTGTGTTTTTGCAATATAAAGCTATTGGTGCCAAATGTCCTTTTGAACTAAAGAGTAAAGAACACAACAACCTTTTGCCGCACATTCTAGAACTGGGAAGAAATCAATGTACAATAATACAGAGTTTAGTTTTGTATTTTTCAAAAAGACATTATGTTACCAATAATTTTTAAAGTGTAATGGCTACAAGTGACACACAAGAGTCTTTGTCAGGTTAGATGAAGAAAGCCATTGTATTTAACATATTTCTTATGGTTCAGTACACCTTTAAAAGTTCCCCTCCACTCCCTTAAGTTATACTGTTAAGAATGATAATTGAGGTTTTGCTGTAACGCCAATACTGTGTACCACATATCCAATATTCTACTTGCTGTTTTTTATTTACTAGCTTAATATAATATGCAGAATGTAAAGGGATTTTCATGGCTGTGTGCCTGTCCTGTTATTTTGATTTGCTTTGAATTTTAGCTGCAATAACTTTCTTAGTCCTCTGCTTTTTTAGTCTCTTGTGGCACAGTAGAATGTGTGTAAGTACTTACATTGTATAGCAGAAAAAGTTGCATACATTGTTTATACTGGTTTAAATAGTAAAATGGAAATACAATCCAAAATTATTTGATTTCATCCCAACACTTTAAAAAAAAGTTTTGAAACAATGATTTTTCAAGATGTACTCTTCAGGTCAATTCAGCTGTAAAATTTCATTGGCCTGCATTATTCTAACCCAGTGTGCAGCAACTACTCTTTAAACAGAAACTATCAGCCCAATTTTGTGTGTGTGTGTGGGTGGGGTGTATATTGCATATTTTTACATGTGGCACTTATGTATTGTATTGGGTTATTGCTGTCGATTGGACAGTTAAATACTGTATTTGAGGCTGGGCTGTCATTTTTATAATTGTCACAATGTTTTATTGACATTATTTATTACTTTTGATATACAGAATGAGCTGCATGCATTTACAGAGCAATAAGAGAATATATTTAATGTGCCTTGTTTTTAACTGAATAAGAACTGAAAGCATGAATCAATAAAACTGATTAAAATGGTCTACTCCCGGGTACTTTGTTACTGGCAGTTACAGAAATAACTTTGCTTTGACTTAAACAAGTTTAAAATAAAGGTGCAAAATAGATACTTTTAAAAAAAATAGTATAATTGGCAAGTACATGTCATTTAATTTAGAATTCAGTGGTTACAAATCATAAAAGTTAATATAGATTTAACACTATCAGGTATATTCGTTTGCTGCTGAAATACACGTGAGATATTCTGCGAGTATCCTGTTTTGCAATCTCATACTAAAAATACAATGAGCCAATTTCAGTAGGAATTTTGTTTCAAGCTCAATCTTCCTGTGCACACTGATGAATTTTATCATAACTAAAATAAATAGAAATGAATGGAAAAGATTACACATATAATCCATTTTGATCATTTTACATGTCAAGTTAGTCTAGGGTTGCCAAGTGATAAATGTTCTGACAGAAAAATGCTATGTATTTTCATTGTCAGGAAATAAGTATCACTGTTAACAGTTTTAACACAAATTTTATAATCCCTATATTACTGTATAGGTCTTAATTTACTCATGTGACAGGGTTACCTTATATTTTCATTTAGCCATGCTGCATACAGACATTGGGTATGTGCTATAGGGGTGAACAACAAAGCACTGTAAAATATATGTAAATGCTACTTCAAAAGTGCAATTGCAAAAAAGTAAAAAAACCTGTGCATTTTGCCTTGTATAAGCTATCTGTCAGAAAACATTTGCCATAATACTTTCTCAAATACTTTGCAGCCCTAAAATTGCCCCGGGGTATGATCCTGCATCCCTTACTCAGGCGAAACTCCCATTGAAGTTAATAGGATTCTTGCTAGAGTAAGAACTTCTGCCCTCTCTAGAATTAAATATTTGGAGAAGGTGCAGATTTATTGTAGCTAAAACCAGTTGCAGTGAGCGTAGAAATACAATATGGAAATATAACAACATTAATATTTAGTGTCAGTGCTCAAACTGGGTGATTCCTATGTCAAATGTGAACTGATTGCATTTGATTAGTGGTGACAAAATATTGAGAGAAAAACACATCTTCAAAAAAGATGTATCTTTGGTGCTTAAGTGAGTTTTGTTTCTGCCTCATTAAAAATGAAGATCTTCTCACAATTTCAGGTTTTCCTTTCCTTTTACATGTTAGCCCTCATTCCCCTAATTAACCAACAGAGTTATGAATGTCTATGGAGTGGTACAGGAGCTTTGCTGCTGCTGCAGGATATTTGCACAGGTAATGTCACAAGAAGGTTGTGGACTTCACTCTGGAATCTATGTTGTGTTCAGTCTATGCAAGACACCAACAATATGGAAAATTGCTGGGCTCATCTTTGCTCTTCATATTTCAGATAGAAGCAGAACCTATTACATCGATATCCTGAACTCACTGTCAGGCTCCTTTATCCCATTAGCTTTTTCATAACAAGAAATTCATGAAGACTTAGGTGTGTATTGTAGGATTTGATTGGTTGTGTACACAATATTTGAGAGAACCTATTTCTGCAGAAGTTCAGGAACTTTTCGTACTAGGTCTGTAACTGAATTTGATCTCTTGTCCACTGCCATGTATAACACGCGTTCTTTGAAGTCTGATTCTTATTTCCCAGTAGCTCTCCTTAACCAAGCATGACTCTATAGAGTGACACTTTTGAAAGTTTTCAAATTAATGGTGGTCTCAGCAGCTTGGCTTCTCTTTTATTTAATGGCACCATTTGCTTAGGAGTGCATGTGTTAGGCAATAGTTTCTTGTATATAGCGCATCTTTATAGCAGTGAGCTTACTGCCCTTCATTTAAAAAATCCAGAAATGCAGTTGGGCTCTTTATGCAGTATAGCTGAATATGTAAATCTGACTTTTTTTTTTTAATCCTTTGTGCTTTATTTGGTTTTGTCTTACCAAGATACCTTGATCCGTTTGTCTAAGGGTACGTCTACACTGTAACACTATTTTGAATAACTAGCGCTATTCCGTAATAATTTAGTCTGCATCTACACAGCAGGCAGTTATTTCAAAATAGTGTCAATATAATGTCAAGCTGGAGGACTTTTTACTCCGACTCCTGTAACCCTCATTGTACGAGGAACAAGGGAAAGGGAAATCGGAGGAAGAGTGCTCTATTTTGAAATAAGTGCTGGGTAGACGCTCCCTAATTCGAAATAAGCTATTTCAGAATAAGATATGTAATTGACATAGCTCAGTTTGCATAGCTTATTTCGAGTTAAGCCATTCAGTGTAGACATACCTAAGTGAGATAAATGTAATTAGCTGATCAGTAAAACTGATGCTACCTGAAGTGAGTTGAATCAGTGTAGACTTAATCTAAGGTTCCTTTCAAAATAAGTATTCCATCTTCCCAACTGCTTACCAGAATAAACAGAGGACCCACACACACCCTTTTTAGCCCACTTATAAGTTGCTGTAAAGTTTGCTTTACTGAACCACCAAAATTCATTTTTTATTTTTGAATCTCTACAATTATCAGATCAGAAATTCATTTTTATGCATACTGAGTTTTTCCTGTCCAAGTCAAGAAGCTGTAAATTCTCAGATCTATTGAATTGACAGTGAAATATTTCATTTCCCCCCGTGAATCATTTGCCAACCTTATTGCAGAAAAATGGCAAAATTATGGTGCACCATGCTTTCATAAATTATTGCTTCCCCCCCCTCCAATTTGCTCTATGATTTGCTTGGAAAGAATGTGAGTTTAAGAGTCCAGAATAGGTTGGTAAACAGTACTAGTTTCAGTCAAGATAGAGGTCAGTCTGAAAATCAGACTGTCTATTAATTGTTCTGATTTTATGAACTGTTTCGTGCATTTTTCATGTGAACCCATGCTACCTGAAGTGAGTTGAATCAGTGTGGACATGTTTTACTGTTTTCTACTTAATATTAAGTCAAAGCAATTAAAAAGATAATTTAGTTAATTCAGTACTTTGCTATATTAAAAGGGAGACTATTACTATTTAAGAAAGTAATGTTCTTCAGATATTTAACAAT